>MCJB01049392.1:25595-45160 GCA_002018475.1 Nicotiana obtusifolia
GGGGGCTATTCTAATCATGTGCAATTCATGAATCCCTTATCTTAAGTCTTTACTTTATCAAAGGCCTAAATGTCATGCTCTTATCTATCATCATTAAACCCTTATTCTGCTACCAGGGCAGTATTTCATCTCTTCTAATTTCTCCTAGTCTTAGACTCCTCTGAGTTCATTTAGGCTGTACTGAGCTTTCTATGACTTACGGAAACCATCAGCTCTCTTATTTTGATGGGTTTAATCCCGAGGACTTACCTATTCTCGTCACCTTCTAACTTTTTCCTTATCCTTACTCCAATTTACCTAAAACTTTATCGCTCTATGATAGTTTATCTTGCAACCTATACATATCTTTTTATACTACCCGCAACCTTCCTTTAACTAGCTAGCAATATATATTTCCTTTCGTGCCTTCTTAGTTGTCTTTAAATTTAAGCAATTATTTTTCCTGGTCGTTCTGCCACTTGTTGCATGACTACTTGGCTTATCTTATTGCCCACAGATACTGGAATTTCCTGTAACTCATATTATCTGAAATATCACGTTTGATTGTTTTTTCCCGTTCATTAGCCAAAATAGGGGCCATTTTATTATGGAGTGTATATAATATTGTAGTGGGACAGTTGTTACAAGACCATTTCTTCTTCAAGTTACTATGCTTTCGTTGAAGCCTTCTTACTAATTTCCTCAGCTAGTCTTTCGTTGTAATACTTACGGGAGACTCTCTGACTCATGTAAAGCTGCGATCTTGTTACATCGTATACTCGAAGGAAGTTTTTATGTTCTTACTCGCCTATAATTGTCACAACACTAACCCCGAACCCGATTGTGATGGCGCCTCTCGTGAAGAGTAGGCCAGCCAATTTAACTAAAATCTCATTTTAAGTAGTTAAATAACATGAAAATAATATAAGCATGATTTAATAGCAATAATTGGGGGAAATATAGGTAAACATAATAGAAACCATCCTGACACAGCCAAAACCGGGGTGTCACAAGTCATGAGCAACTATAGATCCTGATACAAGTCTACAAATACAATATCTGGCACAACTATTTGAAGTACATAGAAACAATAAGATAAGGGAGATACGGGGCTGCGAATGCCAACGGCTACCTCGTAGTGTCTCAATCACCGCCTGGACGGGAGGAGTCAGCACTCCGGAGCGGAACAAACAACGCCTGAATCTGCACACATTGTGCATGGAGTAATGTGAGTACTCCGACCATGTGAGTAATAAATATCGCAGAAAGCATGTAAAGCACAAGGCATTCTATAATGAAGCAGTAAAACATCATTTGAAAACAGTAAATCAGTGAGAAATCAAGTAAAGTCTCCTTTCAACAGGTAAAACATGTAATTTTTCAGGTAAATAAAGTGAAGCGCAAAAAAATGATAGAAGATCACCCCTCGGGCTCAGTATAAGCAAATCCACCCCTCAGGCAATATCGCAGAACAGTATCAGCCCCTCGAGCTCAAATCTCATAACAATACCAGCCCCTCGGGCTCTCACATCACAATGGATACCCACTCTCACTGGGGGTGTACAGACTCTGGGAGGGGCCCCTTACGGCCCAAGTGCAATATCAAGCAACCTTGTGGCATCAAACCTAGGCCCTCAGCCTCACATCAGTCAAGCCACCTCGTGGCGTATATAAAGTATCTCAAGCCCTCGGCCTCATATCACTCAGTATATCCTCACATCTGGCCCTCGGCCGCACTCAGTCAGAAAAGCCCCTCGGGCATAGTAAAACAGTAGTTCTCAGCCCAAAAATATCATTAAAATATTATTTATGTCTCAAAACTGAGTAAAAGTGGCTGAGTTGTAAAACAGTGGAAAACAACATGACTAAGTTCAAGTAGTAAGTCAAAAAAGTGAGGAAATAGTGATAAAATCCCCGAAGGGTTCAAATAATTGGCACGAAGCCCAAATATGGCAATCAGGCCAAACCATGATGATAACAAATAAGTTTTAGTCAAATACGCGGTAAAAATCATCAATCGGGACGGACCAAGTCACAATCCCCAATAGTAAACGACCCTACGCTCATCATCGAGCACGTGTCTCACCTCAATATAGCCCTACGATGTACAAATCCAGGGTTTCAAACCCTCAGAACATTATTTACAATCACTACTCACCTCGAACCGGCTTAATCCCTAGTCCGAGACGCCTTTGCCCCTCGAATTGGCCTCCACACGCGTCGAATCTATCCAAAATCAGAACGAATACGTCACAATATGCTGAGGGGACAAAGCCCAAGCGAAAACAATCAAAAAATACCAAAATTCCGAAAGTAGCAAAACCCGAGCCCCGGGCCCACTTCTCGAAGCTCATAAATTTTCACATCAATGGGTTCCTTATCTCCCAACGAGTTCATACATATCAAAAGTTCTCAAATCCGACCCCAAATTGTCCTACAAATACCCAATTAGAATTTCAAAATCCCATGCCCTATTTCTTCTATTTTTAGCAAGACTTCAATGATTTTCTTAGTGGATTTCACAATATAAACGAGTTTTAGGTCCGAAATTCTTACCTCCAATCGATTCTCCTTGAATCCCTCATTAATTTCTTTCAAGAACCTCAAAAAATGAGCAACTACGGGTGAGAATATACCCAAAAATCACGAACAACAAGACTTAAGAACATTCTTCCCAAGCTTCATCGAGTTGTAACTTGCGTTGTGCATGTTGTACATCCTCTTACCTTTTTCTCTTGCTGTACACTTTCTATTAAAACGCTTATAACCCCTTGTGGAAATATCCAAATGATCAACGGTTTGAAGATTTATAAACTAGACTCGAAGATCTTTCATTTGATAGGTTTTACACTATAAAACTCTTTATATGTTCCGAGATATGAGCTTCTAAAGTGCATTAGAAACTTGTGTCGAAATTGCTCCACCAACCATCTTCGATCAATGATAACTTTCCCATAGAATATCCAAATCATGAATGGTTTAACATTATGTAAACTAGAATACAGGGGCTAGAACTTTCATGTTTTGCAATTTCTCTGATTCCTTATAGATTACAAGATACGGGCTTCCAAATTGGACTACTCGCAACAGAAATTTTCTGGTGCATAAAAAAAATCTGATATTTTTCCAAAGATGAAATAGTCCGATTAACCACCCAAAACTCACCCGAGGCCACTGGGACCTCAACCAAATATGCCAACATATCCCATAACATCATTCAAACTTGTTCCAACCTTCGGAACGCTCAAAACAACATCACAATACCAAATGCGTGTCGGATTCAAGCCTAAGAATTTCAAAATCTTCTGAATTACTCTTTTGATAAAAAAAACCCAACCAAACCACGTCCGAATGACATGAAATTTTGCATACACATCCCAAATGACATAACGCAGCTACAGAAACTCTCAGAATTCCATTCTGACCCTCAGATCAAAATCTCGCGTAACAACCGAAAATCGCCAAAATACTAACTCCACCAATTCAAGCCTAATTCTACACCGGACCTCCAAAACCAATTTTGATCACACTCCTAAGTCATAAATCACCTCCCAAAGCTAACCGAACCATCGGAACTCACATACGAGCCATCTAACTCATAAGTCAACATCCGGTTGACCTTTCCAATTTAAACCTTCTTAAAAGAGTCTAAGTGTCTCATCTCTTACCAAATCCACTCCAAACGCAAAATACTCAACTCGATCACATAAAACACGGCTAACGAAGCATAATGAAGCAGAAATAGGGGAAACGGAGCGGTAACTCATGAGACGACTGGCTGGGTCGTCACATCCTCCCCAACTTAAACGAACGTTCGTCCTCGAACGAGTCAAGAAACATACCTGAAGCCTCAAATAGGTAAGGGTATCTGCTCTACATCTCCCGCTCGGTCTCCCAGGTAGTACTTTCACTGAAGCTATATCCTTTGACCTCAACTTCTGAACCCGACGACCCAAAATAGCCACTGGCTCCACATCATAGGTCAAATCATCATCCAACTGAACCGTGCCTAAGTCCAAAACATGAGACGGATCCCCAATATACTTCCCGAGCATAGAAACATGAAATACCGGGTGCACACTCGATAAACTGGGTGGCAAAGCAAGCTCATAAGCCACCTCCCCAATCCTCCGAAGCACCTCAAACGGCCCAATGAACCGAGGACTCAATTTCCCTTTCTTCCCGAATCTCATAACACCCTTCATGGGCGAAACCTTCAGCAAGACCTTCTCACCAACCATGTAGGACACATCTCGAACCTTCCTATCAGCATAACTCTTTTGCCTCGACTACTCTGTACGAAGCCTATCTTGAATCACTTTCACCTTCTCTAGAGCATCCTGAACCAAATCAGTCCCCAATAGCCTAGCCTCGCCCGGGTCAAACCAACCAACTGGAGACCTACACCGCCTCCCATACAAAGCCTCATACGGAGCCATCTGAATACTCGACTGGTGGCTCTTGTTATAAGCAAACTCTGCAACCGGTAAAAACTCATCCCATGAACCTCCGAAATCAATAACACATGCATGTAACATGTCCTTAAATATCTGAATAGTACGCTCGGACTGACCGTCCGTCTGACGATGAAAAGATGTGCTCAACTCCACCTGAGTACCCAACTCTCTCTGCACGGCTCCCTAAAACTGCAAAGTAAACTGAGTACCTCTATCTGAAATGATAGAAACTGGGACACCATGCAGCCTAACAATCCCTCGTATATGTATCCCTGCCAACCGCTCTGAAGAATAGGTAGTACACACAGGAATGACGTGCGCGGACTTGGTCAGCCCATCCACAATCACCCAAATAGCATCGAACTACTTCAAAGTCCGTGGAAGTCCAACAACAAAGTCCATAGTGATCCACTCCCACTTACACTCGGGAATAACCATCTGCTGAAGCAAGCCACCCGGTCTCTGATGCTCAAATTTTACCTGCTGACAGTTGAGATACCGAGCTACAAATCCCACAATATCTTTCTTCATTCTTCTCCACCAATAGTGCTGTCTTAAGTCCTGATACATCTTCACGGCACCCAGATGAATGGAATATCGCGAGCTATGGGCCTCCTCCAGAATCAACTCCCAAAGACCATCCACATTGGGCACACAAATCCAGCCCTGCATCCTCAACACTTCATCATCGCCGATGGTCACATCTCTGGTATCATCATGCTGAACTATGTCCCTAAGGGCAAGAAAATGCGGATCGTCATATTGGCGCCCTCTGATCCGATCATATAAGGAAGACCGAGAAACCACACAAGCCAACACCCGACTAGGTTCCGAAATATCTAATCTCACAAACCGATTGGCCAAGGCCTGAACATCAACTGCAAGGGGTCTCTTCCCAATTGGAATGTATGCCAAACTCCCCATACTCACTACCTTTCAGCTCAAAGCATTGGCCACCACATTGGCCTTTCCCGAATGGTACAATATAGTGATATCGTAATCCTTAAGCAACTCCAACCATCTCCGCTGCCTCAAATTAAGATCCTTTTGCTTGAACAAATGCTGAAGGTTGCGATGATCGGTAAACACCTTACAAGATACGCCATATAAGTAATGTCTCCAAATCTTCAATGCATGAACTATGGCAGCCAGCTCCAAATCATGAACGCGGTAATTCTTCTCATGGGGGTTCAACTGACGGGAAGCATAAGCAATAACTCTACCCTTCTGCATCAATACACAACCAATCCCAACTCTCGAAGCATCACAATACACGGTATATGAACCTGAAGCTGATGGCAAAACCAATACTGGAGCTGTGGTCAAGGCTGTCTTGAGCTTCTGAAAGCTCTCCTCACACTCGTCCAAACCATACAAATGGAGCACCCTTCTGAGTTAATTTGATCAAGGGCGATGCAATGGATGAGAATCCCTGAACAAACCGGCGACAATTGCCTGCCAACCCAAGAAAGCTACGAATATCTATGGCTGAGGACGGTCTAGGCCGTCTCTGAACCGCCTCTATCTTCTTTGGATTAACCTGAATACCCTCGCTGGACACTACGTGCCCCAAGAAAGCCATGAACCGATCCAAAACTCACACTTAGAGAATTTTGCATAAAGCTTCTCCTCCCTCAATCTCTGCAATACAACTCGCAAATGCTCCGCGTGCTCCTCCTAACTACGCGAGCACACCAAAATATCATCAATGAATACAATATCGAACGAATCTAGATAAGGCCGAAATACACTCTTCATTAAATGCATGAACGCTGCTAGGGCATTGGTTAGCCTGAAAGACATAACAAGAAACTCATAGTGACCATATCTAGTCCTGAAAGCAGTCTTAAGAATATCTGAATCACTGATCTTCAACTGGTGGTAACCCGAACGAAGATCAATCTTGGAGAACACTCGTGCTCCTTGAAGCTAGTCAAATAAATCATCAATGCGAGGTAAAGGATACTTGTTCTTAATTGTTACCTTGTTCAATTGCCTATAACTGATGCACATTCTCATTGTGCCATCCTTCTTCTTCACAAATAGAACCGACGCACCCCAAGGTGACACACTAGGCCGAATGAACCCCTTATCTAGGAGTTCTTGAAGCTGCTCCTTTAATTCTTTCAACTCTGTTGGTGCCATATGATATGACGGAATAAAAATGGGCCGAGTGCCCGGCACCAGGTCAATACCAAAATCAATATCCCTGTCTGGTGGCATGCCCGGCAGGTCTGCAGGAACTACATCGGGAAAATTCCTCACAACTAGAACAGAATCAATGCTAGGAGTCTCAGATCCAACATCCCTCACAAACGCTAGATATGAAAGGCAACCCTCCCCAACCATACGCTGGGCCTTCAAGAACGATTTCACTGTACTAGGAACATAATCAGTCACACCACGCCACTGGATCCGTGGTACACCCGGCATAGCCAAAGTGACTGTCTTAGCATGACAGTCTAGAATAGCACAACTCGGAGATAACCAATCCATGACCAAAATGACATCAAAATCCACCATGCTCAATAGCAATAGGTCCACTCGTGTCTTCAGACCCCCAATAGTCACCACACATGACCGGTACACATGGTCTACAACAACAGTATCGCCTACCGGGGTAGACACATGAACAGGTAAAGCAAGAAACTCCCGGGGCGTACCCGAATAGTGAGCAACATATGAGGACACATAAGAGTAGGTGGAACCAGGATCAAATAATACAGAGGCATCTTTGTGGCAGACTGAAACAATACCTATAATAACAGCATCTGAAGCAACGGCATATGTCCTGTCCGGAATACCATAGAAACGAGCCTGGCCACCGCCTGATCGACCTCCCCATTTGGGGCGACCCCTGGCTGCCTAACCTCAACCCCTAGATAGCTAGGCGGGTGGTAAAGTAACTGGAGCAGAAGTCGAGGGCTGACCCCTCTGCTAAGACGAACTAGTACCACGATGAGGACACTGCCTCCATATGTGGCCCATCTCTCCACACTCATAACAGCTCCCTGGTGCTGGAGAAGAGGACTGAAGGGAACCCCTCGCAACGGAGTGTCTAGCAGATGCACTCGGCATAGAAGAACCCTGGGCTGACGGGGCACGAGCTGAACTCTGAGCTGGAAAGGCGCTGAATGATGACTGGCCCTGCTGCGACCCATGGTAACCACGACCTTAAGATGCCCCGCAATAATCTGGACAGGCTGATTGAGCAGGCCTGAAAGAACGACCTCTACCACGCTGAAACTGGCCCCTCGAAAGAGTACCACTATAATTGCCCGATCCTCGAGACTTCTTGGCCTCCCTCTCCTCTCGCTCCTGATGACGTACCGTCTGAATCTCGCGAGCGATATCAACCACCTCCTTGAACGTAGCACCCAACACTCTCTCTGTAGTCATAAGAATACAGAGATGATAGTTAAGTCCATGAACAAATCTCTTGATCCTCTCACGATCTGTCGGAACCATCCAGATGGCATGATGAGCCAACTCAATAAACCTCGACTCGTACTGTGACACAGTAATATCCCCCTTTCGCAACCACTCAAACTGTCTATGCAGCTCCTCTTTGCGAGACTGCGGCACATACTTCTCCAAGAAAAGAGCGGAGAACTCCTGCCAAGTAAGGGGCGCTGCACCAACCGGCCTACGCCTCTCATGCGCCTCCCACCAAGTGAAGGAAGCTCCAGAAAACTGAAAGGTGGTAAATTCCACACCACTAAACACAAGAATCCCTGTACGGAGCATCCGCTGACACTTATCAAGAAAAACCTGGGCATCCTCGCCCTCAGCATCACTGAATGACGGAGGCTGGAGTCTACCAAACCTCTCAAGACGACGTTGTTTATCATCCGGCATAACTGGTACAATGAACTCCTGGGCTGGTACAACCGGCTGGGCTTGAGGTGCCCCCAGCGTCTGAAGTCCCTGCACTACCTGCTCAGGTGTGCGAGCAGCGGGGGTCTGATTTCCTCCCCCGGCCTATGAAGTAGCTGCTGCTGTGGTGGGTGAAACTGCCTGAGCCAGGTCAGTGCATACAGATAAGATCTGAGCCAAGGCCTCCTGAAGACCCAGAATCACGATGGGCACAGCTGGTGCCTGAACTGCTGCCACTGGAGCCTGATCCTGAGCTGGGGCAACTGGTGGATCAACAGGTGCTGCCCTCGCTGCTCTGCCTCTTCCACGACCACAACCGCGTCCACGGCCTCTGGTGGCCTCAGTGGGTGGCACTGGTGGTCGTCCACCTCCTCCGGTAGCTCGTGTCCTCACCATCTCGTGAGAGAATAGGATAACAGAAGTTTAGTGCTAGGATCAACAAGTTCGAACAGTTAAAATATGATTTTTTTCCTAAAAGGCTTTGCAGGTTCTCGAGGATAAATTTAGACGTCTCAGTACCGATTCGCGAGACTCTACTAAACCCGCTCATGACTCGTAAGACCTATGTAACCCGTCCCTGAATCATCGCCTGGACGGGAGGAGTCAGCACTCCGGAGCGGAACCAACAACGCCTGAATCTGCACACATGGTTCTGCGAGTAATGTGAGTACTCCGACCTAGTGAGTAATAAATATAAATAATGACTAAAAGTAAGAAAGCATGTAAAGCACAAGTCATTTTATAATGAAGCAGTAAAACATCATTTGAAAACAGTAAATTAGTGAGAAATCAAGTAAAATCTCCTTTCAACAGGTAAAACATGTAATTTTTCAAGTAAATAATGTGAAGTAAAATAGAAGATAGAAGATCACCCCTCGGGCTCAGTATCAACAAATCCGCCCCTCGGGCAATATCGTAAAACAATACCAGCCCCTCGGGCTATATCTCACATCACAATGGGTACCCGCGCTCACTAGGGGTGTACAGACTCCGGGAGGGGCCCCTTACGGCCCAAGCGCAATATCAAGCCACCTCGTGCCATCAAATCTAGACCATCGGCCTCATATCAGTCAAGCCACCTCGTGGCGAATATAAAGTATCTCAGGCCCTCGGCCTCATATCACTCAGTATATCCTCAAATCTGGCCCTCGAGCGCACTCAGTCAGAAAATCATCACAGGCCCCTCAGGTATAGTAAAACAGTAGTTCTGAGCCCAAAAACATTACTAAATTTTTTTTTATGTCTCAAAATTGAGTAAAAGTGGTTGCGTTGTAAAACAGTGGAAAACAGCATGACTGAGTTCAAGTAATAAGTCAAAATAGTGAGGAAACGATGATAAAAATCCCGTAAGGGTTCAAATACTTGGCACGAAGCCCAAATATGGCAGTCAGCCCAAACCATGATGATAGCAAAACAGTTTCAGCCAAATACACGGTAAAAATCATCAATCGGGACGGACCGACACATAATCCCCTGTAGTAAATGACCCCACGCTCATCATCAAGCGCGTGTCTCACCTCAATATAGCCCTACGATGTACAAATTCGGGGTTTCAATCCCTCAGAACATCATTTACAATCACTACTCACCTTGAACCGGCTAAATCCCTAGCCTAAGACGCCTTTGACCCTCAAATTGGCCTCCACGCGCATCTAATCTATCTAAAATCAGAACGAATACGTCACAATATGCTGAGGGGACAAAGCCCAACCGAAAATAATCAAAAAATACCAAAATTCCGAAATTAGCAAAACCTGAACCCCGGGCCCACTTCTCGAAGCTTAGAAATTTTCACATCAACGGGTTCTTTATCTCCCAAAACGAGTTCATACATATCAAAAGTTCTCAAATCCGACCCCAAAAGGTCCTCCAAATACCCAATTAGACTTTAAAAATCCCAAGCCCTATTTCTTCCATTTTTAGCAAGACTTCAATGATTTTCTAGGTGGATTTCATAATAGAAATGAGTTTTAGGTCTGAAATTCTTACCTCCAATCGATTCTCCGTGAATCCCTCGTTAATTTCCTTCAAGAACCTCCAAAAATGAGCAACTATGGGTGAGAATATACCCAAAAATCACGGACAAGAGGACTTAAAAACATTCTGCCCAGGCTTCATCGAGTTGTACCTTGCGCTGTGCAGATTGTACATCGTCCTACCATTTTCCCTATGCTGTACACCTTCTGTTAAAACACTCATAACCCCTTGTGGAAATATCCAAATGATCAACGGTTTTAAGATTTAGAAACTAGACTCGAATATCTTTCATTTGATAGGCTGTACACTATATAACTCTTTATATATTCCGAGATATGAGCTTCTAAAGTGCATTAGAAACTTCTGTCGAAATTGCTCCACTAGCCAACTTCGATCAACCATAACTTTCTTATAGAATATCGAAATCATGAATGGTTTAACTTTATGGAAACTAGAATACAAGGGCTACAACTTTCATATTTTGCAGTATTTTTGATTTCTTATAGATTAACAATTTTTAGCTTCCAAACTGGACTACTTGCACTAGAAATTTTCTGGTGCACAGCTGAAGCTAAAAAAATATCTGTAATTTTTCCAAAGATGAAATAGTCCGTTCAACCACCCAAATCTCACCCGAGGCCATTGGGACCTCAACCAAATATGCCAACATATCCCATAACATGATTCAAACTTGTTCCAACCTTCGGAGCGCCAAAACAACATCACAACACCAAATTCGCGTTGGACTCAAGCCTAAGAATTTCAAAATCTTCTAAATTACTCTTTTGATAAAAAAACCCAACCCAACCCCAGTGGCACTCTTTTTTATATCTGTAACACCTATAAGACACCTCTTACTACCCAACTCCTATCTAAATATTTCTGAAGTATCACGATGTCATATCTGCGAGACTGAATTTCCTATGTTGGGATCACTATGTTTATTTTGCACGATCTATTGATTTATATGTATCCACTTTTCTAGCCATAACTAGAATTTTCCTGAATCAACTAGTAATGACTTGTTGTTCCATTCTCATATCTATATTTCGTGTAATCTCTCTTGGGTTATTTTCTTTGTCTTAACTTTCCTCTCGCATTGGCTCTTTATGTGTCCCGTGTTCATTCGCACTTATTTATCAATAATATCGTGGGCGGGAGCCCTTATTGCCTCTTCCTGGCATTGTTGCATAATGTTCTAGAGTCGTAACATATCCGTATAATCTAAATAAATGCAATCTCATTCCTTTAACCTTTTTCTCACATTCTTCCTTTACTATTCCATAGTTATTTGAATCATATAACTCCTACTTAATACCATATCACATCATCTTCCCCCTTTCTTCATCCTTTGCGTCATTTCACATATTCATTAACTCTTACTCACCTTGCGGTAGCCCTTCTATATCAAGGATAACGGAATTTTTTACTCATGAAGGTGATAAGTAGTATAAGTGGCACACTTATTCCTTAAGCTTAACTCTGCTCATAGTGCTCGCTCTAGGGAAGCGTCTCCCTGAATGCTCTTTAAGGGTTATTGTTCTGTTGTCCATTCTATTATTGCCGGAATGCAATCTCTGAAATTCTCACGATGCCGACTATTATGAAATCATTCAGTCCCTCATTCATGTTATGTTTATCTTGTTCACCAGCTGATATTAATTTCTATTACTCTAGGGTCTAACTTTCCTTTTGGTAATCATGTTGGAGTCACCAACTTATTTCTCGAAATGAGGATATGACTTCACGGCCGATACCCTTTTATTGATTCAAAGCATGATCCTCTTGTCTTTCCCTTTACTCGACTATAGACTCTGTCAATCTGTCATATTCTTATTTACCGTTATCACCCATTTGTCACATCTTACTCATAATGCTTCATTTACTCTTTTCTTATTCTCCGGCTAATATTTTTGTTTATCACTTTATTCTAAAACTTCAAAAAAATGTTCTTCCACTTTTAGTTCCCCTTGCTTCATCTCACTAGCTCTTCAGGAGGCCTAACATTCTCCTTTTTTTTTAACTAGGGGCGGAAGTCATACTAAGGTAATTATTTATCCCTTCGAGGATTCCACTGCCTATCTTCTAAAATCTCCGAATATTCTAGTATTCATATCCAACTGTACTATTCTAGAGTTCACCATCTGGGTGTCTCACAAGGAGATCTATAACCATATTTGCGCTATCCTAAGGAAATATTAGCTAATGATAACAATCCATCCACCATTTTGGGTTACTCTAATCCCAACTTGATCCTGATATCCCATTCATTTGTCAAACTACATTCATTAGCTCCCATAGGGCATAACTGAGATGGGTGTGGCCCATTGTATATATCTCTATTACCATTAAAAGTAACTCAGAATTCCTGTAGTCCTCTATCTGAATTGTAAATATTGATAACCTTCACTAACTGGGTACGTCGTACCCTTCTTCACCTTGCTTCTTCTACTTGTTGAAAATTGCATCTACCTTCTGATTCTCTTACTGCTTTTTACCATATGAGTGGATAGATATTCATGCCTTAGGGATCTTTATAAAAAAGCATACATGTATGAGTACGCACATGATATGCTGAAGACCTCACATTTACTCATCATAAGCATGATGCAAAATCGACCTCGGACTCAACTCTTCCACAACCATATTCAATCTTTTACCAACTATCTCTCTGGATATAGGTATCGTTGTATCATGAATAAAATAGAAATTAGGAGTTTGAATACTAACAACTGAGCTGTACCACAAGATCTAGAGTGAGAGGAAATAGTGTCATTCCTAAATGCCCTATAGCCTCCTGCTTATAAGTTTGGTGCACAATACACCCATAAATGGATACGCTACTAGAAACGTCTTGTAGATTTCCTAGGACAAAACTGTTCTAATATCACTTTTTTCACGACCCAAACTGCAGGACCACAATGGGCATCCAATACCTTACTCAACCGAGTACCAAATTAAAATATCTTTCTTATCATATCATCATGGGTAAGTGGGCTAGAAGGGCCATCATGAGATAACTAGAATAAAACATAAGGTAATACTTGACATAGGACAACCTAACATGGTATACAAACTCATACATGTGACATACGGGCCTATATGACGGAAATGAACATTTGTACACTCAAAACATAGGCTGACAAGGCCATACAACCATCCATATACGTGAAATATATCTACAAGCCTCTAAGAGAACATAAACGTCATAAAAGCAAAGACAGGAATCTGCCATACCAATCAATACATGTCTATAGCATACTGACCAAATAGGCAACTCCGGAGCAAGTGGAGTGCACGAACATCTTCCGCTAAGCTGATAGCCAACTTGAAGGTCTATCAACCTATCTATCGTGACCTACGGGCATAAAATGCAACATCTCCAGGAAAAAGGGATGTCAGTACAAATAAAGTACGAGTAGGTAAGGCATGAAAATAAGTATATAAAGGACATGAAAGTAACATGGAGTAGAAGACTCAACCTATAAATTCGAACAGCTCTGTGAATCATGAAACATTTATAATGTCATGCATATGTTTATATATTTCATACCATGCATAAGTATATGCATACGTAACACCATCAAGCCTATGAGGGCATCCCATTATATCATCTCGGCCTCTGTGGGCGAAATCATCAACATATACCAGCCGATCAGAAGGTGACGCGTATATAACGTTGTAACCTATTCTCATACCCATATACATATAATATACACATATAGCGCCATCTGGTCATGGGTAAATGTACATGTATAAATGAATGCAAATCATAATGAAGTAAGTCAATAAGATATCTCGGAATGTCATAAGGTCATTATGACTTCGGACAAACTTTATCAACTTGCATATTTTCTAAGACCCATGAACAGATAATATAATAATAGGACACATGGGGAATCATTAATATAGGCAACCCTAGTACTTCTAAGAATAGTTTCACTTGTGAAAGTTGTGTGGTTACTTGTTTTGTTTTATCATATGGACCTTGCCAAAAGAAAAGAAAGGATAGCCTTAACATACCTTAACTCCGTTGAATCCTTAATATATTTCAAGAAATTATTCATACAACTCCACTCAATCTACCATAGGATAAGGAGATTCAAAATCAGTGCTGAGTAACGGCTAAGTCTGCAACTTAAAGTAGTTGCTTGTTTATGTAAATTTGGGCAGCATCTCCCCTGTAACCTTACTTTACCAAGTCCATCAGCCAACAGGAGCCCATACAACCTTCACCTATATACTTTCAGTGCCACAACACAAATAAAGGCATGCAACAACAAATGCATAAACATCACCAACAAAAATTGAATCCTTTTTGAACCCTTTAACCCCAAAGTCATTTATTAATTAACTTAACAACATAACCAGCATGATATTAAGTACAATGGGAGGACTTCTAATCTCCTAATTCACCCTCAAACAACCCAACAATCTAACTATAACAACAAGTACAACTTTACAATGTTATGTTGTCCTTTCTCTTCATACTCCCAGTACCAACACCAAGTTGGACATGTAAACAATATTTTATTATAACCTTTATAAGAGAATCATTTTCAAGGGTTTCCAACAATTTATAGTTTGACGGAAACAACCTTTCCAAAATAGTCCATCAAAAATAGTAACATTTCAAACTATTTTAAGTCTCCTCTTGTAGTAGTTTGCTCAAATAATGCAACCAACACACAAAAAACCTCAATCACATGTAGTAGGATATGATACTCACCTTAACCTGTAGAAACAACATGTAATTTCAGCTAGGCACTGCCCACACCTATCCTCAATGACACCACAACACTACATGTATTGTATTCTCTTCTCGAATCAACTTTTATTGTTCAAGGTTGTGGGTAAGCCCTTGTAGTTCGCCTTAAAATATAATATATATATATATATATATATATATATATATATATATATATATATATATATATGAAGGGGGGACTGATTATTACCTTAATCAACAAAATAAATATGAAACCTGAGGTTACTTCACTTGATGAATCCTCCAAAACAGCCACAAGATGAAGGACCATGATCTAGTAAGCACCACAGGATATCTAGCATTAGATTCATATTTTTCTCTTTGGTTTTCTCTCTAGAATAATCGAGAATGCTTTGAAGGTTTTTTGGGACACTATAGGGTCTGGTTGAGTCGAAATATGACCCAAAATGAGTCTTGACCCGATCTTTATCCGATCTTTAAAGGAGAATCACCCACCGCATAAGAGGGTCCCGTAGGAGCTTTTGTGCAGTCTCGCACAAATGCAAATATCTCTTTACTCCGATGTCGTATTGATGAACGGTTTAATGCATTGAAAACTTGAATCTTAGAGCTTTAATTTGGTGTTGTTATAACCCATATTTGTACGTGTTAGATTACACCGTAAGATAGTCTACCTTGGTTCGAGAAGAGAATTACCTTTGAGACAATAAGAGTTTAGTCCTATTGGTCCTAAACGATGCAAAGGTGTATAAGGGTGGTTAACAAGTATTAGAGGATAAACGAGTTAAGGATGTTGTAACTCGCGTTTTTGGGAAAAATCAAGAGGTGGTTAACATTACCAAGATGTCATGTTTTAAGGTATTTGAATGATATGATATCGGTTTCATAAGTCTTGAAGTCAAACGAGTTATGAAACAAAAGTCGACAAAAGTTGTCGCAACTTAGGTTCACAATTTTACTTAAACATTAGGTCAAATGTTTCTGTGATTTTCTCCCAATTTACAAGGAATTACGGGGTGATCTACCTAACAAATTAAAGGTCTATGAGTCTAGTTTCCAATTCCTCAAACCGTTTGCCAATACAATCTCGGAGTATTATGATAATTACATTTCCGTAGAACTGCGTAGGCTGGTAGGTGACAAGTAGGTGCATCACCTACTTGCCAAAATTAAGGGCTAAAATTTAAAAGCCCAAAGTCGGTTAAGAGAGGGCTTTTAAAAGCTTCTAAAGCCAGATAATTCACTATTATTTCACAACCTCAAAAACGAAAAGAACCCCTGCAAACCCTCCCCAAAATAATCCCAAACAAACCCTAATCTATTTTCCCCTCTTTCAAGTTCTAGTTGAAGGTAAACCCTAGAGTTTGAGGAACCAAAGCAAGGGCTGAGTTATCTAACAAGCAAGGTGAGTTTACTGCTCTATTTAATACATTTTTTCTACTGTTAAGACTTGGTAATTCGTTCTATGTGTGTAAGAACTCACGGGACGGTGATCGGAAGCCGTGAGTTCGAGTTATTCACTTGTAGCAGACTGTTTTGTAAACTGTTTTGTGTTGCTGTAAAGCTGCGTGTTATACTACTGATTTGTGGAGTTTTGGATGGGGAAGGGTGTGGAGAAACAACATATATATTTAGGGTTGTGGCCTGATAGTTGTTCATAACATTCCGGATCGTTTGACACGACTATAGTGGCCATTGCACGTATGAAGTGATTGGTTTGTGCGTGGACTGTTTTGGAAGGTTCAATATGATTCTTGTTGATGTTGTTTGGCTATTTGGTGGCTGTTTTGACTTGTGTGAGGTCATATATATAGGGGATGTGCTGTCCATTTTATCGTAAAATAGGTTACAGTCGGTACATAATAGTTACGACGCTTAAACAATAACGTTAGTGTCCTTTCTCTTATTGTAGACTAAGAAGTCGTGGAAGTTTCATAGCTTGAGATTGGAAAGTATTGCAAGGTATGTGAGACTATCCTTTCCTTCTTTTGCACGACTCTGACTGTACACAATGCAATGAACGAACCCCAAAGATACTCTACTCTTAGAAGGTAGCAGTACGTATATTGTTTCCCCTCTTATGGGAGGATTGATATGTTATTATTTCACCATGGTAGTATGACTCTTATAAGTCCAGCATGCATTATCTATTTTACTCTACCGAGCCGCGCTATAGTCGGTTGGGTATGGCACCTATTGTGCAACTATACATATGTATATGTTTTACTCTACTTAGCCGCGCTATAGTCGACAGCTATCTTACTCTACCGAGCCGCGCTATAGTCGGCCGGGTATGGCACCTATTGTGCAACCACTGATCAGTTGGGTATGATGATGAGGAGGCCCACAGAGGCATATGTATGAGATGATGATGAGGCCCACAGAGGCGTATATATGTATATGATGATTTTCAAAGGATATAAATATATGTATATGCATATGCATGTCAGGCATGACATGGTTAGTCGCCCTCAGAGGCATTCAGATGGTGCAGGTTGTATGTCTCTTACCCTGATGCTTATTATTGTTCTTGCATTATATTTCCTGTTTTACATACTCAGTACATTATCCATACTGACGTCCTTTATTTGTGGACGCTGCATGTTGTGCTGCAGGTCCAGGCAGACAGATAGACGAGGCTTCTCCACCACAGTAGGCTACTCAGTTCAGCAGATATTGGCGAGATCCATCCTTCGGACTTGCCACAGTCTTGGTATGCATTTTGTTGTAGGCATTATGGGCATGTCGGGGCCCTATTCCGACGTAGGTTGCATTATGTACGTTTTTGTAGAGGCTCATAGACAAGTGTCAATTTATGCATAGACAAGTGATGGGTTGACTTATGTACAGTTGAATTGCCTTGTCGGCAAACGTATGTATTTTGTTTTATGGTTTTGCGTTACAGCCTTGTTGGCTATGTTATGTACATAAGTATGTTCGTATCATGGCATGACGTCTCGGTTCATTATAATTATTATTCGATATTATATGCATATGACAAGCCTTATATATAATAAGGAAAGTTAGATGAAGGGTACGCCGGCGCCCGTTGAGTAGGGTCCGGTGCCAGCTGCGGCCCTCCGGCTTGGGTCGTGACAAACTTGGTATCAGAGCAGGTATGTCCTAGGGGTTGTCTATGAGCCGTGTCTAGTAGAGTCTTGATTATGGATGTGTAGCGCGCCACATTTATAATCAGGAGGCTGCATGACATTTAGGATTGTTACCTTTTTCCTGAATCTAGGTCGTGCGCAGAGCTGAGTCGTAAGCATTCGTTTCTAATATTAACCATGTTCTTTTCAGCGATGCCAACGACTAGGAAGCAAGAGATTAGTAGGCGCCTTGATTTAGCTGCGGGAGAGGGTACCAGTCAGGTGCCTCCCGCCAGAACAGGCCATAGTGAGCCTCAGAGCGAGATGCCGTCGCAGACCTCATCTACTCCTTCTCAACCAGAGGATATAAGAAGGCATCCAGCATCTCCAGTTCCTCCATCTGGTACTACAGACCAGGATATGCGGAGTGCAGTACAATTGCTGACCAGCTTGGTAGCTTCTCAGGCTCAGAGGCAAAATACCGGTGCTACTGATAAACCGGTCAGTGCGAGAGTTCGGGATTTCATTAATCTAGATCCTCCAGTGTTTACCGGATCAGACCCCAAGGAGGACCCGCAGACTTTTATTGATCAGGTTCACCGTACACTGCGGGTTATGCATGCTAGTGATACGGAGGCAGTAGAGTTGGCTTCTTATCGGTTACGGGATCTAGCAGTTTTCTGGTACGATAGTTGGGAGAGATCCAGGGGTCTAAATGCTCCCCCACCTGTGTGGAAGGAATTTTCTGAGGCATTTCTTCGTCATTACCTGCCAGTTGAGGTACGACGAGCCAAAGCTGATAAATTCTTGAACCTTAAACAAGGTAATATGAGTGTACAGGAGTACAGCATGCAGTTTGATTCTTTGGCAAGGTACGCTCCTCACATGGTGGCCGAGATGGGGATAGGGTTCATTTGTTTGTGAACGGATTGGGACCACACCTAATAAATGAGTGCACGACTGCATCCTTGATAGAGGGCATGGATATTTCTCGTATTCAGGCTTATGCCCAGACATTAGAGGATCGTAAGCGGCAGCAAAGAGCAGACAGGGAGCAGGATAGGGGTCAGCATAAGAGGACGAGGTTTGCAGGGTATTCTGGTGACTTCAGAAGCAGTGGCAGGCCCCAGTTTCTGAGGAGTTCGGCACCATCTGTAATTAGTGCCCCTCCACAGTTTCAGAGACCTTGATATGATCGATTTACCTATTCGGGTCCAGGTCAGAGTTCGCGGGCATCAGGCTTGCAACATTACAGGGATACTAGTCAGACGAGACCCCTAACACCTCGTTGTGATCAGTGCGGCAGGGCCCACGTTGGATTGTGTCGTCAAGGTTCCGATCTATGCTATTCTTGTGGACAGCCTGGCCATATGAGGCGGGATTGTCCTAACAGAGGAGGTGGTGGTATGGCTCAGCCAACGGCATCTGGAGCGAGTTCTTCTTTTTCAGTGCGCCCTT
>MCJB01049392.1:51688-95508 GCA_002018475.1 Nicotiana obtusifolia
GGTCGGTCCATGGAGGAGGCTACCTGGGAAACCGAGCGGGAGATGCGGAGCAGATACCCTCACCTATTTGAGACTTCAGGTATGTTTCTTGACTCGTTCAAGGACAAACGTTTGTTTAAGTGGGGGAGAATGTAACGACCCAGCTAATCGTCTCATGAGTTACCGCTCCGTTTTCCTCATTTCTGCTTTATTATGCTTCGTTACCCGTGTATTATGTAATCACGTTGAATGGTTTGCGTTCAGAGTAGATTGGGTAAGAAATGAGACACTTAGTCTCTTTTAAGAAGGTTTAAATTGGAAAAGTCAACAGGATGTTGACTTATGAGTTAGAGGGTTCGGATGTGAGTTCCGATGGTTCGGTTAGCTTCGGGAGGTGATTTATGACTTAGGAGTGTGATCGGAATTGGTTTCGGAGATCCCGTGTAGAATTAGGCTTGAATTGACGAAGTTAGAATTTTGGCGATTTCCGGTAGATAAGCGAGATTTTGATCCGAGGGTCGAAATGGAATTCCGAAAGTTGTTGTAGCTTCGATATGTAATTTATGACTTGTGTGCAAAATTTCAGGTCATTCGGACGTGGTTTGGTTGGGTTGATCAAAAGAGCGATTTTGAAGATTTTGAAATCCTTAGGCTTGAATCCAACGCGAATTTAGTGTTGAGAGGTTGTTTTGGGCGTTCCGATGGTTGGAACAAGTTTGAATAATGTTATGGGATATGTTGGCATGTTTGGTTGAGTTTCCGGAGGCCTCGGGTGAGTTTTGGGTGGTTAAACGGACTATTTCATCGTTGGAAAGGAAAAATCTGCATAAATGTTAGAAATGCTATGCGTGCTGTCCAAAATGTGGACAGCATTTTGATTATGCTACGCAGCAAAGTGTAGCAGATTGCAATGTCAAAAATGCGACCAGAATGCGAACAGCATTTTGATTATGCGACCAGAATGCTATGCAGCAAAGTGTAGCAGATTGCAATGTCAAAAAATGCAACCAGAATGCGAACAGCATTCTGATTATGCGACCAGAATACGAACAGCATTTTGAACACCTGAAAGTTTTATTGTTCCAATTTTTGACCTCTTTATGAATAGAAATAAGTGCCCATTCGCCATGCAAAACCCATTTTCATTATATACAAAGAGAAACACCTCCAAACACCATAGAATCACAGCAAATCAACCTCAAAACTATATCCAAAGGAGATTTTCTTGGACAAATTCTTAAAAGAGGAGATTTTGGCCATCTTGAATATAGTTGGAGCTATAGAACTTGGATTGCAACTAATCTTGAAGGGATTTTTGGAAGATTTTCAAGGGAAACATCAGGGTAAGTGTTTCTAACTCAAATTTTTGAGGAATTACCTTAGTTTATCACTAGTTTTAGCAATTAATTGGTCATTTAAGTTGGGAAAATTATGGAAAACCCTTAAGTTTAGATTTAAGATTTGGAGGTCGATCCAATGTCGGAATTCGATAAATTTTGTATGGTTGAACTCGTGAGGAGATAAGGAACTCGTTGGGATGGAAATTACTGAATTTCGAGAAGTGGGCCCGGGGCTCGGGTTTTGCTAATTTCGGGATTTCTTTAATTTTGATAGTTTTCGCCTGGGCTTTGTTCCCTCAACATATTGTGACGTATTTGTTCTGAATTTGGATAGATTCGACGCACATGAAGGCCAATTTGAAGGGAAAAGGCATTGCGGGCTAAGGATTTAGCCGGTTTGAGGTGTGTAGTGATTGTAAATGATGTTCTGAGGGTTTGAAACCCCGAATTGCACATCGTAGTGCTATATTGAGGTGAGGCACGCGCTCGATGATGAGCGTGGGGTCGTTTACTACTAGGGATTGTGACTTGGTCCGTCCCGATTGATGATTTTTACTACATATTTGATTGGAACTTATTTGATATTATCATGATTTGGGCTGATTGCCATATTTGGGCTTCGTACCAATTATTTGAACCCTTTAGGGGTAGTTCTCACTGTTTGATTCATTACTTGAACTCATTCATGTTATTTTCCATTGTTTTTACAAAACAACCATTTTTACTCAATTTTGAGATTTAAATGGATCGGTTGGCACGCCGCCACGGGATTTGATATGAGTGGATCGGGTGGCACGCCGCCACGGAATATGATATAAAGGGATCGGGTGACACGCTGTCACGAGACATGACGTGGCTAGTCATGCTGTTTTCTTTCACTTCATGTTGTTTACTTGAGATATTTACATGTTTTATTGTTTCATTATGGATTGTTGTATGCCTTATGTGTTTTCTTACCTTCAGTTGTTATTTATAATTATTACTCACTGAGTTGGAAGTACTCACATTACTCCCTGCACCCTGTGTGCAGATTCAGGCTTTATTGGTTCCGCTCCGAGACATTGATTATTACTGTCAGGGCGGCGATTCAGAGACTACGAGGTAGTTGTTGGCGTCCGCAGCCCCGTATCTCTTTTATCTTGTTGTTTCCACTATATTTAAACAATTGTGCCAAAGATATTGTAATAGTAATCTTATTATTAGGATTTTCATTAGTTGCTCATGACTTTGTGACACCCCGGTTCGGGCTGTAGTCGGGATGATTCAGTATATTTTTCGGCAAGTTACTGTTATTAAACCGTACTTATATTATTTTCGTATTGTTTAACTGTTTGAATGAAGTTTAGTTTGAACTGGCTGGCCTTGTCTTCATGAGAGGCGCCATCACGATCATGGTTGGGATTTTGGGTCATGACAGCAGGGTACCCAGTGTGGTGTGAATTATAGCCCGAGGGGCTGATATTGTGATGTGATGAGCCCGAGGGGCCGATGTTGTAACCATGTGATATGCCCGAGGGGCTGATACTTTTTTTATGATATTGCCCGAGGGGCGTGGTTTTTAAAAGATACTGAGCCTGAGGGGCGGTTTTAAATGTTTTCTTTTACTTCACCTCATCTACTTGAAAGACTAACATGTTTCACCGGTTGAAAGGAGTTTCTACTTGAATTCTCACCGATTTACTATTTTAATGATGTTTATTGCTTCAATATGGATTTCCTTGTGCTTTGTGTGTGGTTTCTGCTTTCCGCCATTATTTATGATTATTACTCACTGAGTTGGAAGTACTCACATTACTCCCTGCACCATATGTGCAGATTTAGGCGTTAGTGATTCCGCTCCAAGGCATTGACTACGACTGTCAGAACGGTGACTCAGAGACTACGAGGTAGCTGTTGGCGTCCACAGCCTCGTATCTCTTTTATCTTGTTGTTTCCACTTTCTCCAACTAATTGTGCCAGAGATATTGTAATAGAAATTTTGTTATTAGGATTTCATTAGTTGCTCATGACTTTGTGACACCCCGGTTTGGGCTATTGTTGGGATGGTTCACTATGTTTTTCCGCAAATGACTGCTATTAAACTGTGTTGTGTTGTTCTCTTCTTAAATTAACTGCTTAAAATGAGTTATGGTTCGAATTGGCTGGCCTTGTCTTCACGAGAGGCGCCATCACGACCGGGTTTGGGATTTGGGTCGTGACACCCTCTTATTGATGTGTTGCTGGCCACACTTATTATAGGGAGGCTACAACGACATTTAGGAAAGGTTTCTCTTCTTTTATCTTCTATCGTACATTTAGGTTCTGAGTTAGTCTCGGAGTTTCCTTGTTAATATACAAGAATGTTTGCACATCGTGCTACAAAATGAGAAATGCCTAAGGATTAAAGGAATGACGCACATAACAGGCATAATGTGTGAGGTGCCCAATTGTCCTCGTATTGGAGGAAGGAAAAGTCAAGGATATGACCAAGGTAAGCAAGGTCATAGAGTTGGACTCGAGAGTCATGGTTGTTAATTTCATTATATGGTTCAATGTGGTGTTACCTATATGTTGTTTAGGACTGATTTCTGGGATGCTTTGACAGGTGGATAGGCCTAGTTACAGGGGAAGCTCTGCCGAAATTTTTAAGAATTTGTAGAGGTAGCCAAAATATAAGGCCATAAGTAAGTTGAGATTTTGGAAAGGAAGTATAAGACCCATGTAGTCATAAGTGCCTATGTATAATGGTTAGAGGTAAAAGGATGGTAGCTTTACTCTTAGAAGGGACTTGTAAAACATTCGAGGACGAATGATCCTATGTTGGGGGAGAATGTAAGGCCCCATAATATTTCGCCAAGGAATTTAAGGTTTTGTGGATTCAAGGTAGGCTTAAGTGTTTGAGGGTTGTTTCCAAGTCCATTGTGCGATCGCAAACGTATTTCGCGGTCCGCACTTCGATTGTAGAGTTAGCGTGTGGAAATTTCATTGAGTGACGGCCCATTCTGCAGCCGCATAAGTGGTTTGCGGGACCACAGACCTGCCCAGATCTTCCCAGTTTTTGGGCATCACTTTTGCGGTCTATTATGCGGACCACATACTTGTTTTGCAGTTTGTTCTGCGATCGCATACTTGAGTGTGGAGGGTCCATTTTCTTATTTTTATAACCCGACCCCATTTTTATAAATAGCCTTTGGGCCTTATTTTTGGGCGATTATCTGATGGTTTTAGATAGAGGTAAGAGAATTTTAGAGAACTAAGGAGGAAACCAAACATCTTAATCATCCAATCTTGCACCAACCTTCAAGAATCAAGGAAGTCAATCAATAGATTATCATCTATCTGGGTAAGTCCTACTCCTAAGCATTCATGCAAGAGGTTGTGAGTTCTAGTATATTGTGGGGGTTGGAAATAGGACATATATGTGACAATAGATTGTAGTATGAGGGGTTAATGAATTAGTTTGGGTAGTTTCTCTTTGAAATTGGTTGAGGGAAGAAGAGATTATCATTGTAGAGCTTTGTAGTCCATTTTGCATACTACATGTTTGACAAAATTCCTAAGAGAGTTACACCATGTGAATCCTTCTAATTGTTATCCGATTTTCACTATCTTCCTATAGATTGTTATTGCTAGAAATGTTGCGACATTGTAGTAGCTTAAGGAAAGCTCAAACAAGGTATGTTGGCTAAACTACTCACTTAGATTTGAATTCAATGATGTTCCCATAAGTTTCAAGTATGGTTGGCTCAAGTTCCTAATTCCTATGTTCCGGGTTACTCCATATAAAATTGCCTATTATGAATGAGCCTTATGGCAAGAGATATACGTTCAAAGTGTGGGTTGCGTATATGCTTAAGACTCTTAATTGCTCATATATGTACCTTAGGTCTTGATGGAAAATGTATTATGGTTGATAATCTATAAAGAGGTTTGAAAATGAAATTAGTGAATTGGGTATATAGAGTGTGACGACCGTGCCAATAATGAAAGTTATACCTGTGGCCGATAGCGCCAATGAAATTAATTGATGTGTGAAATATTATGAAATGAGCCTTGATTCAACTATTCCAAATCGACTCCGAAAATAGCATTATCCAAAAGCTTATGTACTCAAGTCATTTCCAAATGTGGTTGTTCTAACTAATGTTATGCTTGGTAGATATTTCCAATATGTTTTGAGTTCTTACATATTCATGACTTGAAATTGTGTATTGCCCTTTTGGGGAAAGGTATTTCAAGAGTATTCTATGTGATGATGTTTATGATGACAATCCTTGAAAGTAAAGAAATGAAAGTGCGAAATATGATATATGGCCACAGTGCCATGAATGAAGAATAATATGTATGGTCAAGGGAGCCAATGAAATAATGATGTTGTAAGCAGTTGAAAGTAATTGTGAAGTGATATATGGTGTGAAAGGTTATGAGATGAACGTATTTGTACTTATGTTTCCAATGTGTTATAAGCTCCAACGCCCTCATGAGGAGAGGCTACAGTTTTCCTAAATGTTTTAAATGTTCTTAATTTCATATGATCACTTATGGAAAGTACAAGTAAGTTAGTATGAACATGATATGCGGCCGCTTGCAAAAATTAGAATTATGAGGCGTTGTATGTCCCAATGGTTTCAATCGTAGTAAGTATGCTTCTGAAATAATAAATGCAAATGGCTTCGATGTTAAGTCCCCAAGAATCATGAACTTAGCTAATGAACTCAAGATGACAAGTGACTAAATAATGAGATGAAAGGGAGATGTCCTATGCTAAATGATGATGAACCTCAAGAAATGTAATTGGGCTCATGTGCCGTTGAAATTGACTTATTTGTTCCCCATGCATGTGCTAATTTAATGAGCTATATTTTTCCATGATGAGCATGAACATGAAGTATTCCTAAGATACGTGAAATTACGACCTTAAATTTAATGTCAATCATGTCGCTTTTAGTTTATATACGGTTATGTGCATAATGATGTGTTATGGACCCTATGCACAGTCTATGAAACACATAGGTGTATAATATAATATGTGAATCCTATGAACGGTCTATGAAATGCATAGGTATATTGTGTATGGTATGCTATGAACGGTCTGTGAAACACATAGGTGTATAATATAATATGCGAATCCTATGAACGGTCTATGAAACACGTAGGTGTATTGTGTACCGAATCCTGTGAACAGTCTATGAAACACATAGGAATATTGTGTATGGAATCCAATGAACGGTCTATGAAACGGATACGTATGTTGTGTATGGAATCCTATGAACGGTCTATGAAACGCATAGGTGTTTTGTATATGGAATTCTATGGAATCCGATGGACGGTCTATGAAGTGCATAGGTGTATTGGGTATAAAATGTATAGGTGTAAAATAAGAGAGGGATATGGATGATCTACTGAAACGCATTGCAAACGCAGATAATAGGTGCCACTTCTATTGGCCTTGTTTGTACATGTTGTTTCAGTTACATTATATTATGTATTCCACATATAGTTCATACGGCTCAGTTGATCCTAAAAGAATTTTAGAATGATGCAAGTATAAAAGATGTGAAAATTGATTCTAAATCGCATTGCAAACGCAGACAAATTGTATTTATGTTCACAATATTTATAAGGCTATAGACCCATCATGAGAAATATTGTAGGCCATTGTGCCAAATGTATTCAATTTAAAAGTCATGATCTAACGATGTTTTGATTAATCATGAATAGTAATGATGAGAGGTTGATGTATATTAGGCTTGCTCACCTGGGTTTACTTGGTTGAGCGCCTGTCGCGCTCCTCGAGTTCAGGGCGTGATAAACTTTGTATCGGAGCATGGTTTAGGAGTCCTATGGTGTCATGGAGCTGTGTCAGTAGAATCCCTCTTATTGGTGTGTAGCTGGCCACACTTATAATAGGGAGGCTACAATGACATTTAGGAAATGTTTCTCTTCTTATATCCTCGATCGTGCGTTTAGATTCTGAGTTAGTCTCGTAGTTCCCTTGTTAATATCAAGGAATGTTTGCACATCGTGCTACGAAATGAGAAAGGCCTAAGGATTAAAGGAATGACGCACATAACAGGCATAATGTGTGAGGTGCCCAATTGTCCCCGTATTGGAGGAAGGAAAAGTCAAGGATACGACCAAGGTAAGCAAGGTCATAGAGTTGGACTCAAGAGTCATGGTTGTTGATTTCATGTATATGGTGCAATGGGGTGTTATCTATATGTTGTTTAGGACTGATTTTTGGGATTCTTTGACAGGTGGATAGGCCTAGTTACAGGGGAAACTCAGCCGAAATTTTTAAGAATTTGTAAAGATAGCCAAATTTTAAGGGCCATAAGTAAGTTGAGATATTAGAAAGGAAGTATAAGACCCATGTAGTCATAAGTGCCTATGTATAATGGTTGGAGGTAAAAGGATGGTAACTTTATTCTTAGAAGTGGTTGGTAAAACATTCGAGGAGGAATGATCCTAAGTGGGGGACGATGTAAAGCCCCGTAAAATTTTGCCAAGGAATTTAAGGTTTCGTGGTGTCGAGGTAGGCTTACGTGTTTTAGGATTGTTTCGCCGTCCATTGTGCGGTCGCAAACCTATTTCGCGGTCCGCCCTTCTGTCGCAAAGTTAGCACAAGGAAATTTCGTTGGGAAATTATGCGGCCCATTCTGTGGTCACATAAGTGGTCTGCAGAACCAGACCTGTCCAGATCTTCCTAGTTTTTGGGCATCACTTTTGGGGTCTATTATGCAGACCGCATACCTGTTCTGCGGTCAGTTCTTTGATCACATACCTGATTCTAGAGGGTTCATTTTCCTATTTTTATAACCAGAGACCATTTTGATAAATAGCCTTTAGGGCTTTTTTTGGGTGATTATCTTATGATTTTAGAGAGAAGTAAGAGCATTTTTGAGAGATGAGGAAACCAAACATCTTAATCATCCAATCTTGCACCAACCTTCAAGAATCAAGGAAGTCCAATCACTAGATTATCATCTATCCGGGTAAGTCCTACTCCTAAGCGTTCATGCAAGAGGTTATGAGTTCTAGTATAGTGTGGGTGTTGGAAATAGGCCATGCATGTGAAAATAGGTTGTAGTATGTGGGGGTATTGAATTAGTTTGGGTAGTTTCTCTTTGAAATTTTTTGAGGGAGGAAGAGATTACCGTTGTAGAGCTTTGTTGTCCATTTTGCATACTAGGTGTTTGACAAAATTCCTAAGACAGTTACACCATGTCAATCCTTCTAGTTATTATCTGATTTTCGCTATGTTCCTATAGATTGTTATTGCTAGAATCGTTGGGACTTTGTAGTATCTTAAGCAAAGCTCAAACAAGGTATGTTGGCTAAACTACTCTCTTAGAATTGAATTTCATGATGTTCCCGTAAGTTTCAAGTATGGTTGGCTCAAGTTCCTAATTCCTAAGTTCCAGGTTATTCCTTAAAAGCTTACCTATTCCAAATGAGCCTTATTGCAAGAGATATACGTTCAAAGTATGGGTTCCGTGTTAGAATGTTATGGCTTTGAGTCGTGTTTGAAATGAAAGCTAATATGCCAAATTGTGTGAGAAAAACTCGATATGCTTAAGACTCTTAATTGCTCATATATGTACCTTAGGTCTTGATTGAAAATTTATCGTGATTGATAATCTATAAAGAGGTTTGAAAATAAAATGAGTGAATATGGTATCTAGAGTGTGACAACCGTGCCAAGAATGAAAGTTATACTTGTGGCAAATAGCACCAATGAAATGAATTGATGTGTGAAATATTATTAAATGAGCCTTGATTCAACTATCCCAAATTGACTCCGAAAATAGAATTGTCCAAAAGTTTATGTACGAAAGTCATGTTCAAATGTGGTTGTTCTAACTAATTTTATGCTTGGTAGGTATTTCCAATATGTTTTGAGTTCTTACATATTTATGAGTTGAAATTGTGTATTGCCCTTTTGGGAAAGGTATTTAAGAGTATTCTATATGATGATGTTTATGATGATAATCCTTGAATGTAAAGAAATGAAAATGCGGAATATGATATACGGTCACAGTGCCATGAATGAATAATAATATGTATGGCCAAGGGAGCCAATGAAATAATGATGTTGTGAGTACTTGAAAGTAATTGTGAAGTGATATATGGTGTGAAAGATTATGAGATAAACGTATTTGTACTTATGTTTCCAATGTCTTATAAGCTCCTACGCCCTCATGGGGAGAGGCTATGGTGTTCCTAAATGTTTTACTGTTCTTAATTTCCTATGATCACCCCGGGAAAGTACAAGTAAGTGATAGTATGAACATGAAATGCGGTTGTTTGCCAAAATGAGAAATATGAGGCGTTGTATGTCCCAATGGTTTCAATCATAGTAAGTATGCTTCTACTATAATAATTCCAAATGACTTTGATGTTAAGTCTCAAAGAATCATGAACTTAGCTAATGACCTCAAGATGACAAGTGAGTGAATAACGAGATGTAAGGGAGATGTCCTATGCTAAATGATGATGAACATTAAGAAAAATAATTGGGCTCATGTGCAATTGAAATAGACTTATTTATTCCCCTTGCATGTGTTAATTAAATGAGATGCGTTTTTCCATGATGAGCATGAACATGAAGTATTCCAGTGATACGTGAAATTACGACCTTAAATGTAATGTTAATCATGTCGTTCTGAGTTTGTATATGGTTATGTACATAATGATGTGTTATGGACCATATGGACGGTCTATGAAACGCATAGCTATATAATATAATGTGTGAATCCTATGAATGGTCGATGAAATGCATAGGTATATTGTGTATGGAATCCTATGAACGGTCTATGAAACGCGTATATGTAAAATATAATATGTGAATCCTATGAACGGTATATGAAATGCATAGGTGTATTGTGTATGGAATCCTATGAACAGTCTATTAAACGCATAGGTATATTGTGTATGGAATCCTATGAATGGTCTATGAAATGCATAGGTACGTTGTGTATGGAATCCTATGTACAGTCTATGAAACACATAGGTGTATTGTGTATGGATTTCTGTGCACGGTCTATGAAATGCATAGGTACGTTGTGTATGGAATCCTATGGAAGGTCTATGAAACACATAGGTGTATTGTGTATAAAATGTATAGGTGTAAAATAAGAGAGGGATACGGACGGTCTAGTGAGACGCATTGTAAATGCAGATAATAGGTGCCACTTCCATTGGCCTTCTTTGTACATGTTGTTTCAGTTACATTATATTATGTATTCCACGTATAGTTCATATGGCTCAGTTGATCCTAAAAGAAGTTTAGAATGATGCAAGTATAATAAGACGTGAAAATTGATTCTATAGGATGTTTCAGAATTTCTTGATACACTTTAATTGCCTCTCATTTGAGTTACCGTATTTTCATATGTTGTTTTTATTGCCTTACATACGAGTACTATTCCACATGTACTCACGTCTCTTTTGTCGGGGACGCTACATCTTTTAATGGATACATGTATACTTCTACAGGATGATATGGATCTTTGACAGGAATCTTCTTCACTACTCATCTTATGGTGAATCCGCTACAGTTCTAGTGGGTGTTTGTCTAGTTCGTTTTATGTATTTATGTATCAATTTTCTTAGAAGCTCCATGTACACAGTGGGTCATGTAATTAAATATTTGAGTTTTGTCATGTATTTAAATTCACACTATCTATTAGGCTACGCACCCTTCATGAGAAAGATTTTAGGCCATTGAGCCGAATGTATTCAATTTAAAAGTCATGATCTAACCGTGTTTTGGTAAATCATGAATGATTAATGATGAGAGGTTAATGTAAATTAGTCTTGCTCAACTGGGTTTACTCGGTTGAGTGCCGGTCGCGCTCCTTGAGTTTGAGGCGTGACAAACTGTATTTATGTTCACAGTATTTATGAGGCTACACACCCATTTTGTTGCCACAGCATTTGCAGTACCTCCAGGTGAACTCCATGAAAAACTAGGGTGCCTCTGACCAATTGCATTATAATTTCCCACTGCATTCACTTCCTCAGTTGAGTCTTGACATTCATGAGTAGAATATCCTCTTCCACATATATCACAAGATGCATCAAGTTCAGTTTGTATTGAAGCTAAGGTCAGCTTCCTTATTTCTTTTGCCATAGCATCAAGTTGTACCTGCACGGATGTGTTAGCATCAACCTGGTGAACACCTATCGATCTTCTTCTTTCAGCACTCTCAGTAGGCCATTGATTTGCATCTTCAGACAACTCATCAGAATTGGGATTATCTCCTCTGGAGTATTCCTCATCAATGGCCCTCCAACTGTATTGCTGAATGTTATACGTGAAGCCGGTGTCGATCTATCCCAAAAGTCCTGGAGTTGCATCCAGAGTTCAATTTCGCCATGTTGACACTTTCTAACAATCTCCTAAAACCTCTCCCATGCTTCAAACACAGTCTCAGTATCTTTCTGGCAGAAGTTATGGATTTCTCTTCTAAACTTGCCCGAATTAGCTGAAGAGAAATATTTATCAAGAAATTTTCTGGTCATCTCCTCCCAAGTTCTAATTGATCGCGGTGGAAAGCTCTGAAGCCACTACTTACAATCATCTTTTAGTGTGAAGGGGAATGCCATTATGTGCACTGCATCTTGTGACACACCATTGTAAGGCCCCGTAAAATTTTGCAAAGGAATTTAAGGTTTCGTGGGGTCGAGGTAGGCTTACGTGTTTGAGGGTTGTTTCACGGTCACTTTTGCGATCGAAAACCTGTTTCGCGATCCGCACTTTTGTCGCAGAGTTAGCATGAGAGAATTTTGTTGGGCGATTCTGCGGCCCATTATGCGGCCGCATAAGTGATGTGTTATGGAGCCTATGGACAGTCTATGAAACACATAGGTGTATAAAATAATATGTGAATCCTATGAACGGTCTATGAAACGCATAGGTATATAATATCATATGTGCATAATGATGTGTTATGGACCCTATGGTCTATGAAACGCATAGGTATTATATGGAATCCTATGAACGGTCTATGAAACAATAAGGTGTATAATATAATATGTGAATCCTATGAATGGTCTATGAAATGCATAGATGTATTTTTTATGGAATTCAACGAACGGCCTATGAAACGCATAGGTATATTATGTATGGAATCCTATGAATAGTCTATGAAATGCATAGGTATGTTGTGTATGGAATCCTATGAACGGTCTATGAAACACATAGGTGTATTGTGTATGGAATTCTATGCACGGTCAATGAAAAAAACAGGTATATTGTGTATGGAATCCTATGGAAGGTCTATGAAATGCATAGATGTATTGTGTATAAAATGTATAGGTGTAAAATAAGAGAGTGATACGGACGGTCTAGTGAGACGCATCGTAAACGCAGACAATAGGTGCCACTTTCATTGGCCTTCTTTGTACATGTTGTTTCAGTTACATGATATTATGTATTCCATGTATAGTTTATATGGCTCAGTTGATCCTAAAAGAAGTTTAGAATAATGCAAGTATAATAAGACGTGAAAATTGATTCTATAGGATGTTTCGTAATTTCTTGATATACTTTAATTGCCTCTCATTTGAGTTACCGTATTTTCATATGTTATTTTGATTGCCTTACATACGAGTACTATTCCACATGTACTCACGTCCCTTTTGTCGAGGACGCTGCATCTTTTAATGAATGCATATTTGCTTCTACAGGATGATATGGATATTTGACAAGTATCTTCTTCACTACTCAGCTTATGGTGAGCCCGCTACAGTTCTAGTGGGTGTTTGTCTAGTTCGTTTTATGTATTTATGTATCAATTATCTTAGAAACTCCATGTACACAGTGGGTCATGTAATTAAATATTTGAGTTTTGTCATGTATTTATATTCACAGTATTTATGAGGCTACGCACCCTTCATGAGAAAGATTGTAGGCCATTGAGCCAAATGTATTCAATTTAAAAGTCATGATCTAACCATGTTTTGGTAAATCATGAATGATTAATGATGAGAGGTTAATGTAAATTAGGCTTGCTCGACTGGGTTTACTCGGTTGAGTGGCATTCCCGCTCCTAGATTTCGGGACATGACAACCATTATATTGAAATGTGTTCATAATCTCCTCGAAGTCCATCATATGTGTGTTTGGATCTTCGTTCATCTTCCCTCTGAAGACACAACAATTTTGAAGGGTTTGGAGTAACCCTTGCTTTAACTCAAAATTTGTCACGACCCAAAATCCCAACCCGGTCGTGATGGCGCCTCTCATGAAGACAAGGCCAGCCAATCCAAACAAAAATTCATTTAACCAGTTAAACAATACGAAAATAATATAAGTACGGCTTAATAACAGTAAAATATAGTGAACCATCCCGACTACAGCCCGAACCGGGGTGTCACAAAGTCATGAGCCACTAATGAAATCCTAATAACAAAATAACTATTACAACATCTTTGGCACAATTGTTTGAATAAAGTGGAAACAACAAAAAAAGTAAAAGAGATACGGGGCTGCGGACGCCAACAGCTACCTCGTAACCTCCGAATCACCACCCTGGCAGTAGTAGTCAATGCCTCGGAGCGGAACCGTTAACGCCTGAATCTGCACACATGGTGTAGGGAGTAATGTGAGTACTTCCAACTCAGTGAGTAATACACATAAATAATGAATGAAAGTAAGAAAACACATAATGCACAAGGCAATCCATAATGAAGTAATGAAACATCAGTGAAATAGTAAACCTGTGTAAATTCAAGTAGAAACTGCTTTCAACAGGTAAAACATGTGCATCCTTCAAGTAAATAACGTGAAGTAAAAGAAAGCACTTTAAAACTGCCCCTCGGCTCAATATCATTTAAAAACAGTAAAATATCCCCAGCTCTGGCTACCAGTTGTCATTGTTACCAACTGTAACATCCCTGGGTTCAGTATCATTTAAAACAGTAAAATCTTTCAAACTCCGGTTACCAGTTGTCATTGTTACCAACTGTAACCTACAGTTGTCATTATTACCAACTGTAAATCTATCAAACTCCGGTTACCAGTTGTCATTGTTACCAACTGTAACCTACAGTTGTCATTGTTACCAGCTGTATTATCTCTGGTTACTGGTTTTCATTGTTACCAACCGTAACCTACAGTTGTCATTGTTACCAACTGCATTATCTACCCATCTCTGGTTATCAGTTGTCATTGTTACCAACTGTAACCTACAGTTGTCATTGTTACTAACTGTAATTATCATAATGGGTACCCTGCGCTCACTGTCGGTGGTTCAGACTCCGGGAGGGGCTTCTTACGGCCCAAGCGCTATATCATATCTCGTGGCGGCGTGCCACCCGATCCCATTTACATCATATCCGTGGCGGCGTGCCACCCGATCTATTTCAAAATCATTTGAAAACATCATTTAGTTTTCAAAACTGAGTTCAAATAATGATTCAAATCATTAACAAATACCCCCGAAGGGTTTACATAACCGACATGAAGCCCAAATATGATTTCAGTAAACAGTGATAAATTACCCCTGAAGTGTTCACATAACCGGCACGAAGCCCAAATATGGCTAGAAGCCCAAATTATTATATTGTCAAATCAGTTCCAATCAAATAGGTAGTAAAAATCATCAATCGGGACGGACCAAGTCACAATCCCCAGTAGTAAACGACCCCATGCTCATCATCGAGCGTGTGCCTTACTTCAATATAGCACTACGATGTGCAATCCGGGGCTTCAAACCCTCAGAGCATCATTTACAATCATTACTCACCTCAAACCGGCTAAATCCTTAGCCCGTGACGCCTTTGCCCTTTGAATTGGCCTCCACGTGCGTCGAATCTATTCAAATTCAGAATAATTACGTCACATTATGCTTGTGGGGACAAAGCCCAAGCGAAAATAATCAAAATTACTAGGAAATCCCTAAATTAGCAAAACCCGAGCCCCGGGCCCACGTCTCGAAATTCAGTACTTTTCACCCCAATGGGTTCCTTATCTTCTCACGAGTTCAACCATATAAAATTTGTCGAATTCCTATATCGGATTGGCTTTCAAATCCTTAATTTTCGTTCTTGGAAGATTTGAAAAAAATTTCTGATTTTTCTTCCATAAATTCATGGATTCATGATGTAAATGAGTATGGAATCATGATCTATGAAGGATTTATGATAAAGAACATTTACCCCGATGTTTTCCTTGAAAATTTCCTCAAAAATCGCCTCAATCCGACCTCCCTAGACCCAAATATGTTAAAATGGCCAAAATAGCCAAAACCCCTTCTTATAGACCCTTTCTGCCTCAGTTTGCGACCTCCTTGTCAATTCTGCGGTTCGCAGAGCTGATCCGCGGTCAATCCGCGATCGCGGATTTGACAATTCTGCAGACTTTTTCCTTGACACGAAAATAGGCATAACTTTCTCATACGATGTCCGAATTGGACGATTCTTTTTGCTATGGCTCCGAAATTTCGATACGGATCTAATGCTTCAATCAAAACTGAATTTGGAGTCCATTTTCATAATATTATACCACTTATTCTTGAGGATACGACGTCGACACATTCTTAAAATGTCAAAGTTATGCTCTATCAACCATCCAAAATCCATTCGAGACCCTCGGGACTTCAACCAAACACGCCAACATGTCCCATAACATTATTCAAACTTTTTCCAACCTTCGGAACGTTCAAATCAACATCATAACATCAAATTCGCATCGGATTCAAGCCTAAGGATCTCAAAATCTTCTAAATCGCTCTTTTGATCTAAACCCGACCAAACCACGTCCGAATGACCTGAAATTTTGAACACAAGTCATAAATCACTATCGAAGCTACAGCAACTTTTGGAATTCCATTCCGACCCTTGGATCAAAATCTCGCCTATCAACCGGAAATCGCCAAATTCTAACTTTACCAATTCAAGCCTAATTCTACACGGAACCTCCAAAACTAATTCCGATCACACTCCTAAGTCATAAATCATCTCCCGAAACTAAACGAATCATCGGAATTCACATCTGATCCTTCTAACTCATAAGTCAACATACAGTTGACTTTTACAATTTAAGCCTCCTTGAAAGAGACTAAATGTCTCATTTCTTACCGATTTCACTCTGAATGTAACTTACTCAATTAATTTACATAAAACACTGATAACAAGGCATAATGATACAGATATTGGGGAAGACGGAGTAGTACCCCATGAGACGATTTACCGGGTCGTCATAAAATTGTTTGCTGTAATTGGAGGTGGTCTAACACTTGATAAACCTTGATTGTAGACTTGTCTAGCATAATCGTCAAGTGGTCTTCCAGGCAAGGGTTGATGTTAATTAAGTCTAAGACCCATCTCTTCTTCATATATGTTCTATGCATTTCTCATAACTGCTTCCTCAGCATCCCGTGCAGCTTGTTCTCTTTGTTGGGCTGCTTTTCTCGCAGCCAAATCCACATTATCTTCACCATTTCTAGCCATAAGTTCTTTGGTTGAGGATTGCCCAACATTTCCTGTTGTCTTGGTGAGATTTATTTCCTTCTTCAGCTGTCGCAGTTGTTTCTCAATTTCTGGCTCTTTTGGTAGCACTTCCTTCGCAGATGTTCAAGTCATGCACCAATCTAACATGTAACTTGCGGATAGTCAAAGAACACCCAACATAGAAAGAGAAAAATAAAATAAAAATAAAAGAAAAATTAATGAATTAGCACTACAAACTATTTCTAACACTATTGATTGCCAATCCCTGGCAACGGTACCAAAATTTGATAAGCACAAAACACCACTTTAATTATGCTCCTTAGTTAAAGATAGTATAATATAATATCATATCCACAAAGATTAGAGTTAAACAGTATTATCGTAGTTTGTAGCTAGATTTCTATCCAAGATGATTAACAATTTAGATTTATGTCATTAAAACTATAATTAACTAAGAATCTAAATCTATTAACTAATGACAATCACAACCATGGTAAGCAAGGAAGTTATTAGTGGGAGAAATTAGAGGTTTATTGGATAGGTGCAAGATAATTGTCTGGGATAGAAATCTAGATAATTCACTTCTAATGTTTACGTGAGTCTCTCAAATTCACTCAATTGTTAGTTCAACCGTTTAGTAGAAACTCCTCTCTCGATTAAGTCTCAACATTACAAGATGAACCAATTTAAGCACGTGAAGATATGCAAGAATGCGTAGTGGATTGGTCTTTAGGAGAACCTCTCTCGATTATCCTCCTAACTAGGTTCAATCAACAATTCAACTAGCCTCTTTTGATTACTAAGAAGAATTAATGAATTTAAACAATAAGATAATGCAAGATATCACAAGTTATGCCTCTCTCGATTACATGAACACGTGAATATAGATGCAACAATTAGATCATCCAAAACGATTCAATACATAAAAACTAGAGTTATAATCCATAAAACAATCATCAATACACCAAATCCATCAAACCCTCAAGAGAACTACTCCACAGATTTGGAGTAATTCATCACAAAGAAGTTTAAAGTAAAGGAAAACATAAAACGATCCAAACTCATGTCTTAAGTGAGGATTGAATGATGAACTCCTTGTTTTTTTGCTTCTCTAACTCCTGTTAGCCTCCTTAGGTCCAATATGTGTCAACAGTCCTGAAAATAACGTTTTTCCATGTATATATAGCAAGTAGGGTCGGGCCCAAACGAAAACATCTTTTTCTACGCGAAATAGGACAATTACTTTGTAAAATTTATACAGGCGCACCGCATGGGGCGTTAGTGGGAAATCTAGAGAGCTTTCAATTTGTCAGACAACAGCAAATAGGCAGCCACAGTGCACCATATGCCGCCCCACGCGCTGCGGGTGTGTTGTTTCCTCAGAGTACCGATTTTTCTTGACTTTTTGATATCCATATGTGGTTTTCGACCCCCGAATGCGATTTCGGCTTAATCCCTTGGGTTTTTCTTCTGACTTCAAAGCTCCAAAATAGATCAAATTCATTCCATAACATCTACATAGCTCGGAATCACTCCCAAAAGGCATAAAGCACACAATTAGTGCAAAACACTAGCAATTACAGCTCAAACTCAATTAAAGTACAGTAAATTAGAGTGCAGTAAGCGACTAAAACACTAGATTATAGCCTACCATCACCCAAAATTACAAGATGAACCCCTATTTTGTTTTTAATTTGAGATTGTTGAATCTGTCACGACCCAAACTGGAGGACCATGACTAGCACCCGACCATACTTGCCGAGCACTAACATTTTATCTAACCTTCTTTATTATCTTTTTAGGTCTGACGAGATCAATATAAATGGTAGACATGGATCATGGACAACCAACAAAAAAATATGATGGCATGAACATACATAACATGGGATGACCAGACAATCAAGAAACTATATATAAGGTACGAGCTACAACTACCATGAAAGACTATACAACAAAAACCAGCCAACAAGGCATACCAAACTATACATGAGCTGACACCTGTCTATGAGCCTCTAAAGGAACATAAGTACTGCAACATAGCCGGAACAAGGCCCCGACATACCCATAATGTCTATAACAAAAATACATACCCAGACCACGACAAGTCCGGAGAAGGGATCTTGCCAATCACCGCTGAACTGGATAGCCTACTATGGTGGGGCAGCTGCACCTGCCTGTCTATCAGGACCTGCAGCACGACATGCAGCATCCACAAATAAAAGGACGTCAGTACGAATAAAGTACTGAGTATGTAAGGCAGGGAACCATAAATACGAACAGTAATGTAAGCAGGGATAGAGAATATACAACCTGTAACATCTGGGTACCTCTGAGGGCTACTGACATGAAATGCATGATACATATGTATATATACATAAACTTTTAAAACATACGCCTCTGTGGGCATCATCATCATCATATCATACCCGGCCGTAATTGGCTCGGTAAAAACGTACTCGGCCATCATAAGGCTCGATAGAATCGTACCCGGCCACGTGAAGCTCGGTAAAACCCAATTGATCAGTGGTTGCACTATAGGTGCCGTACCCGACGGACTATAGCTCGGCTCGGTAGAGTAAAATAGATACATATATAAAATGCATGCTCGACTCATGAAAATACATTCTAAGCCTTTTGGAGTGACGTAAGGTTGGTATCCTCTGTACACATTATTAGGACTAACTCTTCACCTTGAACCTTATATGAATAAGGAAGTAGCAACAACATTGATAACATAGGAACAAGAGAAGCAACATCAATGTCAATCGTTCCATAAGAGGGGAAACAATCTAAGTACTCTAGCTTCTAAGAGTAGAATTTCTTTGGAAGCTCGTTCATTACATTACGCACCATCGAAGTCGTGCAAAAGAAGGAAAGGGATAGCCTCACATACCTTGTATATACTGCCCCAATCTCAAGATATGCAACTGTCATAACTCCTTAGTCTACAATAAGAGAAACGATACTATCGTTATCATTTAAGCGTCATAACTATTATGTATCGACCACAACCTATTTTACGATGAAACGGACAACACCTCCCCTATATATATGACTTCACACAATTCAAAAACAATCACCAAACAGCCCAAACAACATCAATAATAATCATATTGAGCCTCCCAAAACAGTCCAAGCACAAGCTAATCACTTCATACATGCGATGGCCACCGTAGTCGTGTCAAACGACCCGGAAATGTTACGAAGAACTATCAGCCCACAACCCTAAATATATATGATGTTTCTCCACACCCTTCTTCCTCAAAAACTCCACAAAACAGTAGTAAAACACATATCCCAACAGCAACACAAAGCAGTCAACAAAACAGTCCGCTACAAGTGAATAACTCGAACTCACGGCTTCCGATCACCGTCCCGTGAGTTCTTACATGTATACAATGAATTACCATGAATTCACAGGAGAAAAAAAATGTATGAAAGAGAGAAGTAAACTTACCTTACTTGTTGGATAACTCAACCCTTTCCTTGGTTCTTCAAACTCTAGGTTTCACCCCCAATTAGAACTTGAAAGAGAGGGAAAATTGATTAGGGTTTGTGTGGGATTTTTGGGGAGGGGTTGCAGGGGTTCAATTTGGTTTTGAAGGTCTAAAATAAGGGTGAAATAACTGAGTTTATAATCCCTTAAAAGTCCTCTCTTGGCCGTCTTTGGGCCTTTTAATTTTGTCCTCTAATTTTGGCAAGTAGGTGATGCACCTACTTGTCACCTACCAATCTGCGCAGGTCTGCGGAAATACAATTATCTCTAAACTCCAAGATCATATTGATAAATGGTTTAATGCGTTGGAAATTAGACTCATAGATCTTTAATTTGGTAGGTAGATCACCCCGTACTTCCTTGTAAATTGGGAGAAAAGCTTAGAAACATTTGACTTAAGTAAAATTATGAACCTAAGTTGCGACAACTTTTGTCAACTTTTGTTTCATAACTCGTCTTACTTCAAGACTTATGATACAGATATTATATGATTCAAATACCTTAAAAAAAGACCTCTTGAGTGTAATAAGCACCTCTAGGTTTACCCGAAAATATGAGTTACAACATCCTTGATTCGTTTAACTCCTAATACTTGTTAATCACCCTTGTACAACCTTATATCACTTAAGATCAATAGGATTAACTTCTTATCATCTAAAAGATAACTACTTCTTGGATTTATGTTAAATAACATATGGCATGAACTAACACGTGTGGATATTGGTTGTAACACCCTCCCCCCCTAGGAACATTCGTCCTCGAATCTAAGGGTTCATGGGGAGTTTAAATCATCATAGATTCCGGCCGAGTTTCTCTCATAAATAGAGGAAGAACATGCGAGCAGTTAACTCAACGTATGGCCTTACAAGAGTATGCAAATTTATGGACATGTACATTATCTGCATATCACCATTTTGTATTAAGGAAGAGTATTCTAAAGCTATTGCTTACCTCATAGAGCTGTTCCACCTTCTAATGCTTCCTGTGTTCCCCTAGCATCCTCGTTATCTTTATTCTGGAACAGGTAAGGGTATTTAGACTTCATCTCCTCTTATGCTTCCCATGTCATTTCTTCCATATTCTTGTTCCTCCACAATACTTTGACGGAAGCTACATCTTTTGTTCTCAGCTTGCTGACTTGTCGATCTAATATAGCGACTGGCACTTCTTCATATGATAGATCCTCTGTAAATTGTACATCTTTGATAGGGACGACTCGTGAAGGGTCTCCAATACATTTCCTCAACATAGATACACGGAATACCGAATGGACAAATTCCAATTCGGATGGCAATTCCAACTCATAAGCAACATGTCCAATTCGTCGAAGAATTCTATACAGACCGATATACTTGGGACTCAGCTTACCTTTCTTTCCAAAATGCATAATACCCTTCATTGGTGAGATCCTCAGGAAAACCCAATCACCAACCTCAAACTCCAGATCACAATGTCGGACATCGGAATAAGACTTTTGCCTGCTTTGTGCACCGGGTCCCCAGTCGCTGACAATTGAGTGTGGCATTCCATGCAATGAATATATCAGTCAATGACGTTGCCATGTCCTCAATCGTTCCTGTATCACCTTCACCTTCTCAATGGCTTGGTGAATCAAATCTGGCCCATATAATTCTGTTTCACCGAATTGGAACCATCCAACTGGTGATGTACATCTCCTCCCGTATAGTGTCTCGTATGGGGCCATTTTAATACTGGAATGGTAGCTATTATTGTAGGCGAATTCTATGAGTGGAAGATGGTCATCCCAACTTCCCTTAAAATCTAGAACACATGCTCGTAGCATATCTTCCAGTGTTCGAATGGTACGTTCAGCTTGTCCGTCAGTCTGCGGATGAAATGCAGTGCTGAGATTCACTTGTGTGCCTAAACCCTTCTGAAAAGACCTCCAAAAGTTAGCCGTAAATTGAGCTCCTCGGTCTGATATAATAGATACCGGCACACCATGAAGCCTAACAATCTCCTTGATATACAACTTCGCATAATCTTCAGCCTTGTAAGTTGTTTTAACTGGTAGAAAATGGGCACATTTTGTAAGTCGATCAATTATCACCCAGATGGAGTCAAACTTATGATAAGAGCGAGGTAATCCAATAATGAAGTCCATATTAATCACCTCCCATTTCCAGGTCGGAATCTCTATATTCTGAAGCAATCCACTGGGTTTCTGATGTTCTATCTTTACTTGTTGACAATTGGGACACTGGGCTACAAATTCTGCAATAGACTTCTTCATGCTATCCCACCAATACTGCTCTTTGACATCATGATACATCTTTGTCGAGCCGGGATGGATGGAATATCGGGATTGATGAATCTCATTCATAATCTTCTCTCGCAACCCTGCCACATTAGGCACACATAATCGGCTCTGGTATCTCAATGTCCCATCTCCTCCAATCTCAAAAGCCGTAATTTTACACTGCTGAATGCCCTCTCTCAATCGTACTAAGATAGGATTTTCATATTGCGGTGCTTTTACCTCGGCTACCAAAGATGATTCTGATGTATTATGTACAGTAACACCTCCATCATCAGAGTCTAATAGTCTGATTCTCATATTGGCTAGCTGATGAAGCTCTTTAGTCAACCCCTATCTTCCTGCTTCAATGTGTACTAAGCTTCCTATTGACTTACGGCTGAGAGCGTCTACCACAACATTGGCGTTACCGGGATGATACAATATCTCGACGTCGTAGTCTTTCAGTAATTAGAGCCACCTACGTGCCTCAAGTTCAACTCCATCTGATTGAAGATGTACTGTAAGCTCTTTTGATCTGTGTAGATGTCAACATGGACGCCGTATAAGTAGTGCTGCCATATCTTCAAAGCATATATTACTGCAACCAATTCCAAATCATGGGTTGGATAATTATTTTCATGCTTCTTTAATTGTCTTGATGCATAAGAAATCACCTTCGCACGCTGCATCAATACGCACCCCAAACCTATACCTGAGGCATCACAATATACCACATAACCTTCTGTTCCTTCGGGAAGAGTGAGCACTAGGGCGGATGTCAATCGATTCTTCAGCTCCTGAAAACTACGTTCATAAGCGTCAGAGCATTGGAACTTGGTAGCTTTTTGTGTTAACTTAGTCAATGGTGCTGATATAGAGGAAAACCCTTCTACAAACCGCCTATTATATCCTGCTAGCCCTAGGAAGCTGCGGAATTCTGATGGTGTTGTAGGTCTCGGCCAATTCTTTACTGCATCGATCTTCTGAGTGTCGACACTAATACCCTCGTCAGATATCACATGGCTAAGCAATGCTACTAAGTTCAGCCAGAATTCACATTTGGAGAGCTTAGCATATAACTTATGATCCTGAAGCATCTGTAATACTATCTGCAAGTGGCCCGCATGTTCCGCCTCCGAACGGGAATACACCAGAATGTCATCAATGAATACAATCACGAACACATCAAGATAGGGCCTGAATATAGTATTCATGAAATCCATAAAAGCTGCTGGGGCATTTGTTAGCCCGAATGACATCACCAAGAACTCAAAGTGCCCATATCTTGTCCGGAAGGTCGTCTTTGGAATATCCTTCTCCTTAACCCTCACCTGATGATACCCTGAACGTAAGTCAATCTTGGAGAAATACTTGGCACCCTGGAGTTGGTCAAAAAGGTCGTCAATTCTTGGAAGTGGATACTTGTTCTTTATAGTAAAATTATTCATCTGTCGATAATCAATACACATTCGTAACGACCCATCTTTCTTCCACACGAATAGGACTGCCGCACCCCAAGGTGAAGTGCTAGGCCTAATGAAGACCTTATCCAGCAAGTCCTTCAACTGCGCCTTCAACTCTCACAACTCTGCCGGGGCCATTCTGTATGGAGGGATAGAGATCGGTTGAGTGTCAGGCAACACATCAATGCTAAACTCAATCTCCCTTTTAGGTGGAAGGCCTGGGAGTTCATCCGGGAAAACATCTAGAAATTCATTGACCACGGGGATTGATTGTAGAGTAGGCAGCTTCGCCTTCGCATCCCTAACGCGAACAAGATGATAAATATAACCTTTTGAGATCATTTTCCTTGCCTTAATATAGGAAATAAACCTACCTTTCGGTGTAGTAATGTTCCCCTTCCATTCAATGATGGGTTCACCAGAAAATTAAAACCTAACCATCTTCGTACGACAGTCAACATTTGCATAGCATGAGGCCAACCAATCCATTCCCATTATCACATCGAAATCAACCATTTCTAACTCAAATAAATTTGCCGAGGTTTGACGACTACAAATCGTCACAGTGCAACCTCTATATACCCTTCTAACAACAGAATCCCCTATTGGAGTAGATACCGTAAGGGGTTTACTTATCAATTCAGGTTCAATGCCAAACTTATTAGCCACAAAGGGTGTAACATATGATAATGTAGATCCCGGATCAATCAGCGCATATACATCATAAGAAAACACGGACAATATACCTGTAACAACATTTGGAGATGACTCGAGATCCTGCCGACCTACTAGAGCATAGGTTCGATTTTGAGCACCACTCGAACTCGGCCCTGCACCTCTACCTCTACCATGACCTGCCGTCTGCTGAAAACCCCGTGCTGGAGGTCGAACTGATGAGGAAGAACCAGACACAGATCCAGTCAGCTGAGCCATACCATTACCTCCTCTGTTAGGACAATCCCGCATCATATGGCCAGGCTGTCCGCAAGAATAACATGCATCAGAACCTCGACGACACAGTCCAAAGTCGGCCTTGCTGCACTGATCACAACGTGGTGTTGGGGGTCTCGTCTGACCAGTATCCCTGTGATGTTGCGAGCCTGATGCCCGCGAACTCTGACTTGGACCAGAATAGGTAAATCGATCATATCGAGGTCTCTGAAACTATGGAGGAGCACTAGCTACACGTGGCGCCGAACTCCTCGAAGACTGGGGCTTGACGCTGCCTCTGAAGTCATCAGAATACCTTGCAAATCTCGCCCTCTTATGCTGGCCTCTATCCTGCTCCCTATCTGCCCTCTGCTGGCGCTTACGATCCTCTAGGGTCTGGGCATAAGCCTAAATACGGGAAATATCCATGCCTTCTACCAAGGAGGCTGTTGTGCACTCATTTATCAGATGTGGTCACAACCTGTTCACGAACAAATGAACCCTATCACTCATCTCGGCCACCATATGGGGAGCATACCTTGCTAAAGAATCAAACTGCATACTGTACTCTCGCACACTCATATTACCTTGTCTAAGGTTCAAGAACTTATCAGCTCTAGCTTGTCGTATCTCAACTGGCAAGTAGTGACGAAGAAAGGCCTCGGAAAATTCCTTCCACACAGCTGGAGGAGCGTTCGAACCCCTGGATCTCTCCCAATTATCATACCAGAAAACCGCTATATCCCGTAGCCGATAAGAAGCCAACTCTACTGCCTCTCTATCACAAACATGCATAACCCGCTGTGTACAATGATCCTGGTCAATAAAAGTCTACGGGTCCTCCTTGGGGTCTGATCCGGTAAACACTGGAGATTCTAAATTAATAAAATCACGAACTCTCGTACTAACTGGTGCAGCACCTGTATTCTGCCTCTGAGCCTGAGCAGCTACCAAGCTAGTCAATAACTACAAAGCACTCTGCATATCCTGGTCTGTAGTGCCGGACGGAGGAACTGGAGGTGTTGGGTGCCTCCTAATATCCTCTGGAGGAGACGGAGTAGATGAGGTATGAGACAGCATCTCACTCTGAGCCTCACTTTGGCCTGCTCTAGCTTGGGGCACCTGACAGGTACCCTCTCCCGCAGCTGTATCAAGCCATCTACTAATTGTTTGCTTCCTAGTCGAAGGCATCACGGAAGGAAAACAAGGTGAATATTAGAGACAAACACTTACGACTCAACTTTACACACGATCTAGATTTAGGAAGAAGGTAACAACCCTAGATGTCATGTGGCCCCCTGATTATAAATGTGGCGCGCTACACATCCATAATCCAGACTCTACTAGACACGGCTCATAGACAATCCCTAGGACAAACTGGCTCTGATACCAAGTTCTTCACGACCCAAACTGGAGGGCCATGACTAGCACCCGACCATACTTTCCGAGCACCAACGTACATTTTATCTAACCTTCTTTATTATCTTTTTAGGGCTGACGAGATCAATATAAATGGTAGACATGGATCATGGACAACCAACAAAAAAATATGATGGCATGAACATACATAACATGGGATGACCAGACAATCAAGAAACTATATATAAGGTACGAGCTACCACGCTACCATGAAAGACTATACAACAAAAACTAGCCAACAAGGTATACCAAACAATACATGAGCTGACACCTATCTATGAGCCTCTAAAGGAACATAAGTACTGCAACATAGCCAGAATAGGGTCCCGACATACCCATAATGTCTATAACAAAAATGCATACCCAGACCACGACAAGTCCGGAGAAGGGATCTTGCCAATCCCCGCTGAATTGGACAGCCTACTATGGTGGGGGAGCTGCACCTGCCTGTCTATTAGGACCTGCAGCACGACATGCAGCGTCCACAAATAAAAGGACGTCAGTACGAATAAAGTACTGAGTATGTAAGGCAGGGAACCATAAATACGAACAGTAATGTAAGCAGGGATAGAGAATATACAACCTGTAACATCTGGGTACCTCTGAGGGCTACTGACATGAAATGCTTGATACATATGTATATATACATAAACTTTTAAAACATACGCCTCTGTGGGCATCATCATCATCATATCATACCCGGCCGTAATAGGCTCAGTAAAAATGTACCCGGCCATCATAAGGCTCGGTAGAATCGTACCCGACCACGTGGAGCGCGGTAAAACCCAACTGATCAGTGGTTGCACAGTAGGTGCCGTACCCGACCGACTATAGCGTGGCTCGGTAGAGTAAAATAGATACATATATATAATGCATGCTCGACTCATGAAAATACGTTCTAAGCCTTTTGAGGTGACGTAAGGTTGGTATCCTCTGTACACATTATTAGGACTAACTCTTCACGATGAACCTTATAAGAATCAGGAAGTACCAACAACATTGATAACATAAGAACAAGAGAAGCAACATCAACGTCAATCGTTCTATAAGAGCAGAAACAATCTAAGTACTGCTAGCTTCTAAGAGTAGAGTTTCTTTAGAAGCTCGTTCATTACATTATGCACCATCGAAGTCGTGCAAAAGAAGGAAAGGGATAGCCTCACATACCTTGTATATACTACCCCAATCTCAAGCTATGCAACTGTCACAACTCCTTAGTCTACAATAAGAGAAACGATACTATCGTTATCATTTAAGCCTCATAACTATTATGTATCGACCACAACCTATTTTACGATGAAACAGACAGCACCTCCCCTAGATATATGACTTCACACAATTCAAAACAATCACCAAACAGCCAAAACAACATCAATAATAATCATATTGAGCCTCCCACAATAGTCCACGTACAACCTAATCACTTCATACATATGATGGTCACCGTAGTCGTGTCAAACGACCCGAAAATGTTACGAAGAACTATCAGCCCACAACCCTCAATCCATATGGTGTTTCTCCACACCATTCTTCCTCAAAAAATCCACAAAACAGTAGTAAAACACGTAGCCAACAGCAACACAAAACAGTCCACAAAACAGTCCGCTACAAGTGAATAACTCGAACTCACGGCTTCTGATCACCGTCCCGTGAGTTCTTACATGTATACAACGAATTACCATGAATTCACAGGAGAAAAAAATGTATGAAAGAGAGCAGTAAACTTACCTTACTTGTTGGATAACTCAGCCCTTTCCTTTGTTCTTCAAACTCTAGGTTTCACCCCCAATTAGAACTTGAAAGAGAGGGAAAATCGATTAGGGTTTGTGTGGGATTTTTGGGGAGGAGTTACAGGGGTTCATTTTGGTTTAGAAGGTCTGAAATAAGGGTGAAATAACTGAGTTTATAATCACTTAAAAGTCCTCTCTTGGCCGACTTTGGGCCTTTTAATTTTGTCCTCTACTTTTGGCAAGTGGGTGATGCACCTACTTGTCACCTACCAATCTGCGCAGGTCTGCGAAAATATAATTTTCTCTATACTCCGAGATCATATTGACAAACGGTTTAATGTGTTAGAAATTAGACTCATAGATCTTTAATTTGGTAGATACATCACCCCGTACTTCCTCGTAAATTAGGAGAAAAGCTTAGAAATATTTGACCTAATGTTTAAGTAAAATTATGAACCTAAGTTGCGACAACTTTTATCGACTTTTGTTTTATAACTCGTTTGACTTCAAGGCTTATGATACGGATATTATATGATTCAAATACCTTAAAAAAGACCTCTTGAGTGTAGTAAGCACCTATAGGTTTACCCGAAAATATGAGTTACAACATCCTTGATTCGTGTAACTCCTAATACTTGTTAATCACCCTTGTACACCCTTATATCACTTAAGACCAATAGGATTAACTTCTTATCATCTCAAAGATAACTGCTTCTTGGATTTATGTTAAATTACATATGGCATGAACTAACGTGTGGATATGGGTACCGCCTAAGGCACATAGGCGCTAAAAGAAGTACGGTGAAAGATTGGGAGTAGCTTTCGAGTGGAACCATGGAAGGGCCCTTAAGGTGCACTAAAGCTGTAAAAAAATAGGTCACTAGCCGAGAACCTTAATATATAGCGGGTGTGTAGAAACGAAGAAAAAATAATTGCAAGAAGGAAAAGAAATGATTGTTCAAATAATGTATAACACACATCTCCTAATCTTACTAATTCGTGCTAGTGGGGATGTAGAAGTGCTTAATTGAAGAAGAGGCCTATGTTGTATATGGTTTGTGGCGAGTGAATTGGTTGAGAAGAGTAGGGCTCGATTTTTTAGTGTAGTGTATTAAAGTGCTTACGAGGGTTAGTCATTATTCCTAAATATATCCTACTCGTCCCATAGCCTACATTACAACCTTAATGTCCTAATTGATCCGAGATTTGGCTAGCTTAAATTAGTAGAGAGTGTTCTCTACGGGCAAGCTTATGGTACAACCACGGGATGCACATGAATTCTTTGTGAGGGTGAGCAAATTTTTGTTCAAACTATGTGATGTCCTTAATTTATGTTGAAAGTAATACCTGACTGTGTGGACTATTCTATATTCACTCTTTTGGTTGTTGGTGAGCGCACATGATCTCATGACGGATTGGTGATGTTGTGAATTTCTCTTGTTAGGTGAGTGCACGAGTTAGGAGTGCTTAGTAGTAACGAGTCGGCTCTTGAGGTAGGGTGCTTATTGGTAGGTTTGTTGAATTGATTGATTTGAACTGTTTATAGTTCGACATGTTTAAAATGGGAAGAATGTGAAAGTCGTATGTCATGCTTGATTACTGGTGTCGATCATAGTTAAGGGTAGAGTGTATGATTAAGAATTGAAGTGTTCCTCTCTAGTTGAGAAGTGTACGTTGTTGGGTGTAGTGAGAGTTTCATTTCTCGAGGACGAGCAAGAGTTTAAGTGTGAGGTGTTGACATTCGGCATAAAGTATGCATAAATGCATATCACTCTGCATTTTACTCATATTGCATGAGTTTTGTATGTGTAATGCAATGATTTGTTCTAATTCGTGGTGTTTTTATGAGTAGGAGTTGAATGGAAGTGATTTGGAAAATTGGCTTGCAAATTAAAGCAAAAACAGAAGAATTTAGAGGAAATACAAATTTGGTGTCCAGGTTGGTGCTAGGCACCAACCAAAATGCCATTTACAGAAGACCAAAAAGTTTGCTATCCAGGCTGGTGCTAGGTGCCAAGCGAGACGCCAAAGGGTGGGTTTTGTCCTAATTCTGCGGGACTTGGTGATTTCAACCCTACTCGCCCCCAACATGTATAAAAGGAGTCTAAAACTTATTTTGGGGGATGGACATTCTTTGGAGGCGAGAACAAGACACGGAACACTCGGTAGAAAGGATTCTCAATTTTTCTTCATCTTTCGTAGTAGTTTCAATTATTCAAACACTTGTGAATTTGTTTTGATACTATTATGAGTGACAAAGACCCATAGTTCTGGGGTTGTGATTTAACCATGAAAATTGTTGTTTTAAAGTTGACTTAACCTTAATTACAATTCACCAATATATGGTTATTTCTTCAATTATGTGATTAATTGCTTAATTGTCTGGCCAGCCGTTAGGTTCTATTTACTATCTATGTTATGCTTAGGAAAGCCTTGTTTAGACTAGAGAATAATTAAAGAGAGCACGATCTTAACTCTGAGGGAGGGCGGATGTGTGGTTAGGATAGGAATATACCTAGTCACCGTGCTTAATTAAATATCGTAATCTTAATGCTTTCTCAATAGATAGATTTCATAGGAATGTAAGGCGTTAATCTATTTTGGATAGCGAGTAGTACTTCGGGAGAAGGCTACGAGAGCAATTGTTCGATTAATTTGCAACCATGAGTGAATTGTATAAAAGGGAGAGTTAACTAGAACACGATAGGATTGGTGAATCGATCGCAACCCTGGAATATTCGTCTCTACTGAATACACAACAACCATTTTGCTGATTGATAATTTAGTTACTAGTTAGAATTATTGTTTAGTATAATCACACTTTTGAACTCTGAGTGACTTGACTGAATAACAATCTTGGTGAATTTAGTGGGTAATACAAGTCTCTGTGATTCGACACTTGACTTATCATTTTATTACTTGTAAGACCATGTATATTTGCATGTGCATTTGGGAGTAACAGGAGCCTTTACATTTAGTTTTGAAAATCATATTCCCAAAATAGCATCCCGCATTTTACCCCACCTTATAATACTGCATGACTTCTACTAGTTCCCATACTAGTCACGCGTATCAAGCCCACCTTATCTCACTATATGTGTTTCAACCCCAAAACCTTATATCCCCCCCTCCCCCATGCGTATTAATATCACAACTTATCACAAATCGCACCTCAAGTGCCCAATATCACAACTTGCTAGAGAAACCAAACAAATACAATATTTTCACAGTAAAGAGCCCATGGCTCAACCACAATGTACACAAGAGTCTCAACAATAACAAGCGGAATGAACAACTCAACAGAATTATATTTCACAACTTAACACTTAGCCTCAATGTGAATCACGGCCTTTTATATCTCAATACCAATTTCAACAACAAGAGACTCCAAGATTTAACAACTTCAAATAAAGAGTTCAACGATAAATAGTGAATACAGAATAAAGGAAATAAGAACTTCAATTAAACATGTTAGGAAATTATCATGTAAGAGAATAAGACAAGTAGACATGTGAAAATAGACTAGAGATGATGACTTTAATATGTTAAGGTAACTCAATAACGGCATGAAAGGAATCGACATAGCTAAAATCGATAATCTCCACATTTAGCCCATGTACACACTCTTCACCTTGCGTACACGGCTTTCACATATCACAATTATCAAAACCAACACAAATCCTAAGGGGTAATTCCTCTACACAAGGTTAGGCAAGTCACTTACCTCAAATCACACTAAATCAATCCACTAGTAGGCCTTTCCCTCGATTATCCAACTCCAAACTGCTCGAATCTAGCCAAAACAACTTCATACTATAAATATAAACTACAGGAAACTAATTCAAACATTGAAATTACGATCTTTGCAAAGAATTAAAATGTCAACCCAAAAAGTCAACCCGGGCCTACGCCTCAGAACCCGATCAAAATTATAAAATTCGAACATCCATTCGATAACGAGTCCAACCATACAAGGATTACTCAAATTCGACCTTAAATCACCTTGCAAATCCTCAAATTTTAGCCTAAGAAGTTTCTACTATTTTCCCCCAATTTTCCAACTCCAAACACTAATTAAATGATGAAATTATCAAGAGATTCATGTAAATTAACCAAAACCGAGTTTGGATTCCTTACCCCCAATGTTTTCCTTGAATAACCCTCGAACAATCACCTCACACCGAGTTGTCTAAGTCCAAAAATATATTATGAAACAAACCCTCGAATTTTCCCTTTTTCTGCCCAGCGAATTTGCACCTGCGAACCATCTGCCGCATTTGGGGCTCCGCCGCTGCGGAATTACCATCGCAGTTGTCGTCATGAGTTAGCCCAGCAACCTCCGCTTCTGCAAGAACCAGGCCGCATTTGCGCATGCGCACCTATGGCGAATAAGTCGCACTTGCGATCCAGCCCGGTCCTACGCTTCCCTCTATCGCAGAAGCGACCTCCCTTCTGCGTAGACCATCCCGCTTCTGCGACCCCAGATGGGCAAGGCCAGCTTTGCTTCTGTGATCCACAGCTCGCTTTTACGAGTCAGCACCTGCGGTAAGACCCTCTGCAGATGCGATGACACCAGAAACTGGAAACTTCAGCAATTGCCTAAGTCCAAAAATTTATCCGAATTCAATCTATTTCACCCCGGGGGCCCCCAGGACCCCGTCCGAATTATAAAACACATAACGGATCTACTCGAGGCCAAATATCACATCAAACAACATCAATTCTATGAATCGCAACCAAAATTCAAGCCTATGAACTATGAACTTCTGAATTCCGAAACCAATGACGATTCATACGAAAATAACTCTGATTAACTTTAAATTTTGCACACAAGTCATAAACGAGATAACGGACCTATTCTAACTTCCGAAATCGGGATTCTATCCTGATATCAACAAAGTCAACTCTCGATCAAACTTTTCAACCTTCCAAACGTTCAACTTTCCAACTTTCGCCAAATCACACTGAAACGACCAACGTACCTCCAAATCGACATCCGGACACGCTCCTAAGTCCAAAACTACCATACGGAGCTATTGGAACCGTCAAAACCCAATTCCTAAGTCGTCTTCACAAAAATCAAACTACGGTCAACTCTAGCAATTTAAATCTCCAACTTAGGGACTACGTGTCCAATTTCACTCCGAAACACACCCAAAACCAAAACCAAACACCCCGAAAAGTCACATAATCATAATGTAGAATAGAGGAGGCAATAAATAGGGGCTTGGGGATAAAACACTCAAAATGACCAGCTGGGTCATTACATTAGAATAATGTATTGGCTAATCACTTGATGCATTACTAATTAATTATAATTTGCTTAATATTTAGGCCTTATACATGTTCGTTGCTATTGGTTTGGTTAACTAAATTCATGTTCGCTTAGTTAATCAAACTAATTAGCTTAATTCGAGTAAATTGAGCTTGTGAATAACTTAATTTTGTTTAGTGTATTAGTGTTTTTAATTCTTATGAGATTCTCTCCACTCTTACAGTATCTTATTATAATGCATATGAATGAATAATTTCTTTAGCTAACAATATGATTTAAAGTAATACTCTTAAATGAAGTTTTAATCATAGGAGCAATTTATTTATTTCCACACATATTCTTTCATTGAATATAGCTATTTTTTACTTGTACTTGACAAGTCTCCCTAGAATCAATTTTTTCAACTAACTCTTTGGAATATAACTTTGGTAATTTTATTGTCACATGTAGAATTTATGTGAATAACCTATTTCCCTTGCTCCCCTATTAGTGAAGATTTTTCCTACTTTACTTGATTATTCCTTTTAAGTTAATTGATGACTATTTTTATTCAAAGATAATTCGTTACCTCTTATTATATGTATTCGACTAGGATTAGTCTTGTATAGTTAAATCACCTCGCTTCAATTATAAGTCAAGGTTTTTTCGTTGTATGTTCTTTCGAATCTGATTCTTCCAATCAAACTCCTAAAAGATTTTTCATTTAATAATTTGCTTTCTACATTTTATTATACATATCTTGACATAAACGAAGTAGTTGTGCTTCAAATATTCACTCACTACGTGACAAATACTTTGGCTACTCTTTGGTGAGAATTTGTTTGAGGTAGTTAGTCATTTGAGAGGTTTAGGTCCTATATTCATTTGGGCTTAGCCCAAAAGTGGTGTTTCGAGACCGTGGCTCTAAAGATGGTCTATAGCTACTTATTAAATGATCAATTTCCTAATACAAATATTTCCTTATTATATTGGTATGCTAATTTTCTTATGTCATAAATATTTTTGAGGCATTCTCTTATATAACATTCATTCATCAGGTCAAATTCTTTTTTATTAAATCAACTCTTTCACTTTACTCATTATGCATTAAGATTATCCGAGGATGACTCTTCCTCTGCTCTTTGATCAAATTCCTTGCTAATTATTCATTATTCTTCCCTTTTTTTCTCAAATCCTTTAGTATAAATATCCTTTTGTTGTAGTCGTCCATCTAAAACTTTTGACTTTAATTATGAGCCGTTTTCTCTTCAACTTTATTTTTTGAAAGTTTAAGATTTTGTTGAAACACTTTGAGTTAACATGCATTTTTTAGATACAATTCTTTTTCATGTTATTCAATTTACACTAAAATACCATTCTTTAATGTCCTTTTTATTCTTTCACATACTACATATTTTTACATATATATTTTATCAGATATTTTACTATTCTTTATCTAGAATTCACTCTACACGGTTTATCTTTTGGGATATGATTTCCTTGCCCACTTTACATATATTTCATACGAGTCAATATATTTTAATTGTTTCATTTCAAAAACACCAAAAATACTTGCATACTTCTTCGGCACATAATTCATTACATATTTAATATCGTCACTGTTCATTCTAGTACATGTTGATCATTCTTTTATTCTTTAAAATAGTTGTGAGTATTTGTTAATCATTCTTTTGAACCTTTCCTCCCTTATTTGTTCGAGTCCACCGGAACCACATTTTTGTGGATCTTGAGGGATGCCTAACACCTTCCCCTCGAGATAACTTGAATCCTTACCTAGAATCTCAACGGTTTCGTAAACCATAATCAAATGTACATTACATAGCGTATTATAGGTGTCCTAGTATACCATAAATACTAGATGGCGACTCTAAACTTTAATTAACCTTGTAGAGTGCTATAAGTTGTAGTTTGTTTTGTCTTGTGCAAACTAGGGTGCAACAACATGGCGACTCTACTGGGGATACTTCAGGTTCTAACCACAGCGGATTTGATCATTACTTGAGGGATTACATGCGGTGTATTATTTGTCATGCACTTCCAGTGGTATATTCTTTATCATTTGCCTCGAGCTGTATATTCTCCGACGTGTGCTTCAAGCCGCATAGTCTCTACTGCGTGCTTCAGGTCATATATTCTCTATTACATTTTTCAGGCCATATATTATTTGTCATGCTCATGTCGTATATGCTTTCACAAATTCCCATGTTGTATATTCGTTGTCACATGCTTTAGTGATGCCTTGTTGAATTGTTATCATTTTTCTGTCGACACTTGGTCGTACACAATCAGAGACAACTCATGCGAGAGTTGTCTTTTCACCCCTCCAAACCTTCTTCCAAAACTCCTTAGTTTTAGAGATTGGTAGATGAGGTTAACTAGGTACCATCTCGCAGTTGTCTTTAACTCATGTACCAATCTAGGAAAATCTACTCTTAGAATCCCTAGGTCACTGTACATGCAGTCTTGCAGCTTGCTTTAGCTGAATTAATCCTTGCATATCCTTAGCTCGCTACATATTCTTTGTATATTAGGTATATTTTCTTTGCCTGCCACTGTTATTTATTCTTTATCTGTTACAAGTACATTCTATTTATTATCCATTATTAGTCTGTCACGACCCGAATTTCCCACCCTCGGGAGTCGTGATGGCGCCTACTAGTGAAAGCTAGGCAAGCCAATCAACCGAATTATTTACAATGTTTTCATTCGAAATCAATTCAACTAAAACCAACCATAAATAAATAACACAATTTAACGAGCGAAATGCATAGAATATTTTGAATAAAATCTCTTTTACAAACTATCCAAGATCTGGTGTCACAGTTTCACAGACTGTCTAAGAGTACTACAAACAAGGTTCTGGAAGAAATAACAAAATACTGTCTCCGAACTACGTGGAAGAAACAGGTAAAGAAAAGGGACAGGGGACGCCAAGATCTGCGAACGTATGCAGTACTACCTTGGGTCGCCTGATAATCACAACGCTGGAAGCTTTCTACTGTCCGAAGCCTGCGGTACTGGGATCTGCACAAAAGAGTGTAGAGTGTAGTATCAGCACAACCGACCCCATGTGCTGGTAAGTGCCTGGCCTAACCCCGGCGGGGTAGTGACGAGGCTAGGACCAGACTCCAGATAAACCTGTTTAGTTATAAACATATATGTATCTACAGCAGAAAACTAGAAATACATAAACAATTTAAAAGGGGAAAAGAAAACATACATTGCAATAACAGGCAAGTAAAGCGAAATGAATCATCAACGATTAAGAAGGAAAACTGCAATTTAGCCTTTAACACAATGAGATGAAGTACAAGCCACCTTCACCTTCCGTAACCTCTTGTTGTAGGCGTGCAACCCGTTTCCACTTACAGTAACCTCTTGTGGCAGGCGTGCCACTCGCTCCCACATACATCACATCCCGTGGCAGGCGTGCCACCCGCTCCCACTTACAATATATCCTGTGGTAGGCGTACCACCCGCTCCCACTTTCATAATATCTCGTGGAAGGCGTGCCACCCGCTCCCACTTACTTAACCACAACAATCACAAGAAGTCCCAACAAGGGAACAAGGCAACATAACAACTTCCCAATTGGGGAATAAACAACATCAAACAATCATCCTGGCCAGGGGGAAATCAGCTATAGCCAAACCATATTCAGCTCCCATTTAGCGCAATCAATGTTATTACTTAATTACAGCCGAAGTTCTACAATTAACCTCCTAACCCAATTATCATTTCATTAAACCTAGACACGACGCTACTATTGTGACACCGAATCCCTTAAACTCCTAATGAACTCCTAAGACACTACCCATGACTTATACACTGAACCTCTTTTTGACTTCTAACATTTCCTTATTCAACTAGTCCATATAACAATCTAAATTATGCTGAATAAAAGATACATCAACCCGTAATCACGAGGAATAATCATAATAATAAATTCATGTGGTGGGCGTACCACCCGCCCTCATTTCACGATATCTTGTGGCAAGCATGCCACCCGCTCCCACTTATTTCACAACAATATCATGGATAATATTCAAAAATTAGAACAATAGTTGCACGACAATTATTAATAACGACCTACGGTCATGCTCGACACTAATGTATAGGTACTCGTCACCATACCTATACATTGTTCTCAACAAGAATCAATTTAGCAACTAGCACAGAATTCCTAGTCCCTCAAGCTAAGATTAGGACAAACACTTACCTCGTATTGCTTCTAAATCTCTGATTTTCCAAGGAATCCAAATCCTTGCAACAATAAAATCACGAGCCTTCGATCCTCAAACTCGTCTGACCCCTTTTTGGGTACTGTTCACGATAGGGTTTGCAGTAATTCGAGCTGGGGTTTTGGGGTTTAAATGGGGAAAGCTGGGTTGGTAATTGGAGGTTGATAGCTATGTGATGGAGGTGTTTTCATGGAATTTGGGGCTATTTCAAGGTGATTTGGAGGTTGATTTGCTAGGGTTTGAAGGTGTTTTTTTTTTGGAGAGGTTTTTCTGAGATGGAGTCGAAAATGAGAGGGTTTTCGTGTCTTAGGGTTGTTGGTTTCTATTTATAGTGGGTTAAAAATCGGGAAAAAAAATAAAAGGTCAGATGCCAGAATGCGATCACATTCTGGTCGCAGAACGTATATGCGGTCCGCATTTGGGCCGCATTTCTGACACAATACTTGACCCAAAACTTTGTCTCACTCTGCGATCATATTGTCAAATCTGCGGTTCGCATTCCTGAAATGCGATCGCATTTCTCGTCGCATTTTCGACGAAAGGTTTGCCCAATTTTTCGGTTTCACTATGCGACGCCTCTGCGAGATATGTGGTTCGCATATCTCAAAATGTGATCCGCATTCTCGTCGCATTCTCGACAATAAGTTTGCCCAGTTTTCTGCTTCACTTTGCGATGCCTATGTGAGATATGCGGTTCGCATATCTGAAATGCGATCGCATACCTTGCATTTCTTAACTTTTCGAACTATTTTCTTAACTACTGGCTTCTTATACCTCATGCCCTGCAAACATAATAGGATTGCACAATTACAAAGGGGATTTTGCACTTAAGGCAACCAAATCTAAACAATTAGTACCACATTTTTTTCCACGACACATCGGGTCGTTACATTCTCCCCCTCTAAAACAACCGTTCGTCCTCGAACGAACAGGGTAAAGAAGTGCCTGAGTCAGGGAAAAGATGTGGATAATGGCTCCGCATTTCTGACTCGGACTCCCAGGTCGATGCCTCAGGAGGCTGACCTCTCCACTGTACACGAACAGAAGGAAAACTCTTCGACCTCAACTGACGAACTTGCCGGTCTAGAGTAGCTACAGGTTCTTCCTCATAAGACAAGTCCTTGTCCAACTGAACATTGCTGAAATCTAGCATGTGAGTTGGATCGCCGTGATATTTCCGGAGCATGGACACATGGAAAACTGGATGTACGGCCGATAAGCTCGGCGGCAATGCAAGCCTATAAGCCACCTCCCCCACTCGATCAAGAATTTCGAATGGACCGATGAACCTAGGGCTAAGCTTGCCCTTCTTTCCAAATCTCATCACGCCTTTCATAGGCGACACTCGGAGTAATACCCGTTCACCAACCATAAAGGCTATATCTCGTGACTTACGATCTGCATAGCTCTTTTGCCTGGACTGAGCTGTACGAAGCCTTTCTTGAATGATTTTGACCTTGTTCAAGGCCTCCTGAACCAGATCCGTACCCAACAACCGAGCCTCCCCCAGCTTGAACCACCCAACCGGAGTTCGACACTGCCTACCATATAGAGCTTCATAAGGAGCCATCTGAATGCTTGACTGGTAGCTGTTATTGTAGGCGAACTCTGCTAATGGCAAAAATTGATCCCACGAACCTCCAAAGTCAATAACACAAGCTCGGAGCATATCCCCCAATATTTGAATAGTCCGCTCGGACTGTCCGTCCGTTTGCGGATGAAATGTTGGGCTTAATTCAACCTGGGTGCCCAACTCTCGCTGGACTGCCTTCCAGAAACGTAAGGTAAACTACGTACCTCGATCCGAAATAATAGATACCGGCACACCATGAAGGCGAACAATTTCCCGGATATAGATCTTAGCTAACCTTTCGGATGAATAGGAGACTGCCACCGGAATGAAGTGTGCTGATTTGGTCAGCCTGTCAACAATGACCCAAATTGCATCGAACTTCTTCCGAGTCTGTGGAAGTCCAACAACGAAATCCATAGTGATCCGTTCCCACTTCCACTCGGGGAGTTCAATTTTCTGGAACAGTCCACCAGGTCGCTGATGCTCACACTTAACCTGCTGACAATTCAAACACCGAGCCACGTATGCAAGTATTTCCTTTTTCATTCTTTGCCACCAATAATGTTGTCGCAAATCCTGATACATCTTTGCGGCGCCCGGATGAATAGAGTACCCGGAGCTATGGGCCTCTTTCAGAATCATTTCCCGAAGTCCCTCTACATTGGGCACACAAACTCGACCCTGCAGTCTCAAAATCCCATCATCACCTAAGGTGACCTGCTTAGCACCTCCTCACTGCACCGTATCTCTAAGGACACACAAATGGGGATCATCAAACTGTCGGTCACGTATTCGTTCTAACAATGAAGAACGAGCAACCGTGTAAGCTAATACCCGATTAGGCTCTGAAATATCCAATCTCACAAATCGATTGGCCAAAGTTTGAACGCCCAAAGCAAGGGGTCTTTCACCGACAGGAATATAAGCAAGACTACCCATACTAGCCGATTTCCTACTCAAGGCATCGGCCACCACGTTGGCCTTTCCCGGGTGATATAAGATAGTGACATCGTAGTCCTTTAACAATTCCAGCCATCTCCTTTGCCTTAAATTTAATCCCTTTTGCTTGAACAGATACTGGAGACTCTTATGATCCGTGAACACCTCACACGGCGCGCCATATAAGTAGTGCCTCCAAATCTTCAAGGCGTGGATTATGGCTGCCAATTCTAAATCGTGCACCGGATAGTTTTTCTCATGAACCTTCAACTGCCTCGAAGCATAGGCAATGACCTTGCCCTCTTGCATCAACACTGCACCAAGCCCAATACGAGAGGCATCACAATAAACTGTGTAAGGCCCTGAGCCTGTGGGTAAGACTAACACTGGTGCCGTGGTCAGAGCTGTCTTGAGCTTCTGAAAACTCGCCTCACACTCATCCGACCACCTGAACTGGGCACCTTTCTGGGTCAACTTGGTCATCGGGGCTGCAATAGATGAGAACCCCTCTACGAACCGATGATAGTAGCCTGCCAGTCCCAAGAAACTCCGAATCTCTGTGACTGATGCCGGCCTAGGCCAGTTCTTGACTGCCTCAACCTTTTTCGGATCAACCCGAATACCCTCTGCCGATACAATATGACCCAGAAATGTAACCGAACTCAGCCAAAATTCACACTTTGAAAATTTAGCATACAACCGACTATCTCTCAGAGTTTGAAGAACTACTCTGAGATGCTGCGCGTGCTCCTCCTGGCTACGAGAATATACTAGGATATCGTCGATGAAAACTATCACGAACGAATCCAGGTAAGGTCTGAACACTCGGTTCATCAAGTCCATAAAAGCTGCTGGGCATTTGTCAACCCAAAGGACATGACCAAGAATTCATAATGCTCGTACCGAGTGCGGAAAGCTGTCTTAGGGACATCGGATGCCCTAATCTTCAACTGATGGTAACCAGACCTCAAATCAATTTTTGAAAATACCCTGGCACCCTAGAGCTGATCAAACAAATCATCGATCCTCGGCAATGGGTAATTATTTTTGATTGTAACCTTGTTCAATTGCCGGTAATTGATGCACATTCTCATTGACCCGTCCTTCTTTTTAATGAATAACATGGGCGCACCCCAAGGTGAAACGCTGGGCCTAATGAAACCCTTCTCGAGCAAGTCTTGCAGCTGCTCTTTCAATTCCTTTAACTCTGGCGAGGCCATGCGATATGGCGGAATAGAGATGGGTTGAGTACCCAGAGCCAAATCAATAGAGAAGTCTATATCCCTGTCGGGTGGCATCCCCGACAGGTCGGAGGGGAAGACCTCGGGAAACTCACGGACCACGGGCACAGACTCAATAGAGAGGACCTCAGCACTGGAATCACGAACATGAGCCAGATAAGCCAAACATCCCTTCTTGACCATGCGTCGAGCCTTCACATAAGAGATAAGGTTACGGGTGGAATGACCAGGAGTCCCTTTCCACTCTAAACGGGGCATACCCGGTAAAGCTAAGGTCACAGTCTTTGCATGGCAGTCCAGGATGGCGTGGTAAGGTGATAACCAGTCCATTCCCAGTATGATATCAAAATCAACCATGTCTAGAAGCAATAAGTCTACCCGGGTCTCAAGACCCTCAATAACTACAACACAGGAGCGATGGACTCGATCTACCACAATGGAATCACTCACCGGGGTAGACACATGTACAGGAACACTCAAAGAATCACTAGGCATGACTAGATACGGTGCAAAGAAATATGAGACGTATGAGTAAGTAGACCCTGGGTCAAATAATACTAAAGCTTCATTATCACAAACCAAGATTATACCTGTGATTACAGCATCTGAAGCTTCAGCCTCGGACCGGGCTGGAAAAGCATAACATCGAGGCTGAGCTCCACCACCCTGAGCCACATCTTTAGGACGGCCTGCTGCTGGCTGACCCCCACCTCTGCCGGCCTGAGTTTCACCTCTAGTACCTCTACCTCCAGTTCTAGCACCTCTACCCCCACCTCTAGCTAGTTGGGCGGATTGCGGAACATTAGGTGCCTGAGTCATAGCACGAAAGTCCTGGTGTGGAGAGTTACTTAAGGCACGACGGCAATACCTAGCAATGTGCCTTGTGTCACCACAAATAAAACAAGCCCTCGACTGTCGACCCTGTAAACTCTGAAGCGGTGATGCACTGATGGGCTGCTGTTCAAGATACTGCATCTGAGTACCGCGGTGACCCGAAGTACCGTGAGAAACCTAGAGAGCCGACTAGAAAGGCTGAGGGGGATGGCCTCTACCATAAGAATCTCTGTTTCCAGATGAAGCACCAATGAATCTTCCGGAATGACGGGGTCTCTTATCCGACCCATGCCCACTCCCATGTGATAGAACCATCTCGACTCTGCGGGCCACATTGACCGCCTCCTGGAAGGTAATCTCACTTCCGGTCTCCCTAGCCATCTGAAGACGGATTGGCTGTATAAGACCGTCAATAAATCTCCTCACTCTCTCCCTTTCTGCAGGAAGTATGATGAGAGCATGTCGAGCCAAGTCGATGAACCTGGACTCATACTGGGTAACTGTCATGGACCCCTGTTGAAGGCGCTCAAACTGCCTCCGATAAGCCTCTCTCTGAGTGACGGGGAGAAACTTTTCCAGAAACAACTCTGTAAACTGTTCCCAAGTTAAAGATGGTAGACCGGCTGGTCTAGTCAAGAAATAATCCCTCCACCAAGTCTTGGCGGATCCAGACAGGCAAAATGCCGCAAAATCTACCCCGTTAGTCTCAACAACACCCATATTCATGAGGACCTCGTGGAAAATATATAAGAAGTCCTGGGGATCCTCCGATGGAGTACCGCTAAAAGTGGTAGTGGATAGTTTGGTGAACCTATCCAGTCTCCACAAGGCATTGGCGGACATAGCAGCTCCATTGCCGGGCTGAGCTACTGCTCCCGGCTGAACTGCCACAGCTGGCTGAACCACCGGAACCTTAGCCTGGGGAGCTACCTGCTCCGGAGTAAGAGTAGTAGGAGTCTGAGTCCCTGCTCCAGCTTGAGAAGTGGCTGGGGCTGCAGGAAGTAAGCCTGCTCGGGTAACATTCTCCATAAGGCCCACCAACCGGACCAGAGCGTCCTAAAGGACTGGGGTAGCAATAAACCCCTCTGGGACCTGAGCTGGGTTCACCGGAGCTGCTGGGGCTGGAACCTCTTCTTCAAGATCAATCTGAGGTTCTGCCATTGGTGCCGCTGCCGGAGGCTGAGTCCTGCCCCTTCCTCGACCCCTAGCACGACCTCGGCCTCGCCCTCTGCCCTGCGTAGGAGCTGTTGCTGGGGGCTCGGGCTGCTGAGCGGTAGAAGAGGAAGCACGTGTTCTCGCCATCTGCGAAGAACAGAATGGGAATTCGATTAACATTAAGAAACAAAACCGCACGATAAGAAATAACGGGTGTGAATCATCAACGATTAAGAAGGAAAACTGCAATTTAGCCTTTAACACAATGAGATGAAGTACAAGCCACCTTCACCTCCCGTAACCTCTTGTTGCAGGCATGCAACCCGTTCCCACTTATAGTAACCTCTTGTGGCAGGCGTGCCACCCGCTCCCACATACATCACATCCCGTGGCAGGCGTGCCACCCGCTCCCACTTACAATATATTCTGTGGTAGGCGTACCACCCGCTCCCACTCTCATAATATCTCGTGGCAGGCGTGCCACCCGCTCCCACTTACATAATATCT
>MCJB01049393.1:0-30406 GCA_002018475.1 Nicotiana obtusifolia
AAGATGGCAACGAGTTCAACAACAAGATAGCTTTATCTTCTTCCTCGATTTTCACTCCGAGATTGGCGAGCTGTGTGATTAGTCCATTAAACGCATTTAAATGTGACAAAAAATTCGTACCTTCACCCATGTGTAGGGCGTATAGCTGCTTCTTCAGGTACAATTTATTTGTCAGGGTTTTGGACATGTATAGGCTTTCCAACCTTGTCCAAATGCCATGTGCGGTGTCTTCATCAATGATGTTATTTACCACATCATCTGATAAGTGCAGCCTGATTGCACTAGCAGCCTTTTCATCCAAGTCAGCCCAATCCTCAGCTTTCACAGTAACGGGCTTTTTGGCATCAGCATCTAGTACCTTGTGTAATCCTTGTTGGATGAGCAGATCCCTCATCCTTCTTTGCCATGTTGAAAAACCGCTATCTCCGTTAAATTTTGCTACCTCGTACTTTACTCCGGACATTTTTGTTTTTCACCGAGTATAGTACTACAGATAGTGAATAGTATTTCTGTGAACGAGCAGAACCTGTGCTCTGATACCAGTTGTTGGGAATAAACCCCCTACAGAAATAATATTCACAGTAATAAAAGCGGAATAATAACGTAGCACCGAGATACGGTAATTAACAAGAATAAAATAGTGACAATGACACCAAGATTTTTACGTGGAAAACCCTTCTGAATAAGGGAAAAAACCACGGCCCGAGACGAGCAACAGATATCACTATAGCAAGGAATTTTACACTTTGTAGATCCGAGTAAAATACTCTAAAGACCACAACAACGCTCAAAAGAAACAACCTTCTTTTGATATTCTCACCTCACTATAATATCGCTCACTCTCTATTTTTCCTCACAGACTTGTCTGTGAAACCTCACTCTTTCTTTCTCTCTTTGTTGGTGTGTAGAAATGAGAGTTGAAGCTCTCCTTTTATAGCCAAAGCCTCACTCTCCAAAGCCTACTATATTTGACAATTTGTACACACTTTTCCTTCTTTTTCTTCAATGTCAACAAAGTTGGCTACCAACCAAAGACATTCAACAAAGTTGGCTACCAACCAAAGACATTCAACAAGGTTGGCTACCAACCAAAGAAATTCAACAAAGTTGGCTACCAACCAAAGAAATTCAACAAAGCACATGCCAATTACTTTGGCTTTTGAATGAGATGGAACTTATCAAGAATGGCTGCGTGCTTCTGAATTTTGGTAATTGTTTTGATTATTAGAGGACAAGGATATTATTTTAATTGATTCGAAGGGTAAATAAGAGGACTAGGATAATATGTTGATTGATCTGAGTGATATACAATAAGAGTTAGAGATACTTGTAATTGAAAAACGATTTGACTTGAGCTTTAGCAGTAAGTTGTATTCTTATTTATTACAATGAGCTCTTTGTGCTTAGTCTGGAATGTGAAGGCAAAATGTATGTGTTGGAAATGGAAGGGAAAATATGTTTAGGATAGGAAATTAAATTCCATCATAAACAGATGGAATGGAAGAAAGGAGAACTATGATCCATCCAAATAAACATTAGCATTGGCTGGATCTTTTGTTCTTTCAGAACATTGAAAAGCTAAGAATCCAGTCTTTTAACTTTTTTAAGTTTTGATAAACTGAATGTGGATACTATAGGGAGTATATGATATTCGTTGAATTAAGTTGATAGTTTACTATTATTGTGGCTGTTCTCTTCAAAACAACTTTTTCAATCAGCCCTCTTCTGAAAAAAGAGACAGAAACCATTGAATAGTCCATTCTCTGCCTACTATTTACAGTATATGTTTGCGTATATGCTTGGTGTTGTCCACAAAGTTAGTTGTTAACATATTGCAATTATTTCATATCAAAGCCTAAATCAGAGTGAGGATTTTGAACTTGGTGATCCAACTTATGGTGTTTCAATCAATGATATAGTGTTGATGAGTTTACTTAATGTCTCATTATAGTGTTGACGAGCTTACTCAATGATACATATTTTGGAAAGTTAAATTATGCCGCTTAAGGCAGTCTATCAAGGTCAATAAAACTTTTATGAAGGCAATGACCCATCATAGTTTGACTGCTTCAGTGAACATTATGTGAATGATGTCTCATCGGAATCAGCTGAACCTTATTAAATAAAGACCATAGCTTTTGCTGGGGGACGAGGCAGCATCTGTCGTAGGACTATGATTGAGGTGCCTTTTCTCAGAGGAGACTGCGGCGAGACGTCTTTGGTATGGTTGTGTGACTGTGTCGCAATTGTCTTACCGGTGCAATGTCCTGTCAGAACATCCTTATTAAAAAAAAAGGGTCCTGTCTGAATGTGTTTCTTCACGCTACCGAAACTGTGTGATCTAGGTGGCTACTATGTGTCTTTAAGATGACCTAGTTGGCTACGAAGTGTCACAATTTGCCTCTTAAAATTTTAAACGGCCCTCTCTACATGGGAGTCGTCGTATTGGGAAGCACTGTGGTGTTAATATACTCGGGGAAAAAGAAGCTTATGCCCCCTGCTCATCCGTATAGTGATGATGGAATGTTGAATATTATGGGAGATGACAAACTTTAGATCTCATCACAAGAACTTAAAGCTTGGGGAAGGTTGGGAGAAATTTTTTATGATGGTAAACGAGGGGTACTGAATAGTTTCAGTACGAATTTCTTGCTCTTTCTTCAAGCTATTTTACTCTTTTAACTTAAGTAGCATTGCCTATATATGATAGTCCGATTGTGGTCGTGCCTAATCAGTATATCTCAGTTTATGGAGAAATTTCTCCACTGTGATTGAGTTTTCCGTGTTTTATCGAGAATTCCCCGATGTGTACATCTGCAGCTGTGACATGGTTTTTTCCTTCTGCAGGAAAAGGTTGGTTTAAGTTCATCCGATACCGGAAGAGGTAAGAGTAAAATGTCAAAGCACATAACCCATGGGTATCACATGGTTGAGGGAAAATCACATCACACCATGGAAGACTATGTTTTTGCACAATTTAAGCAAGTTGACGACAATGAACTTGGACTATTTGCAATATTTGATGGCCATTTAAGCCATGAGATTCCTGATTACCTCCGATCTCACTTATTCAACAATATCCTGAACGAGGTAATTCTTTCATGTAACTGTTTGAATGCCTGACATGTATTTTGTGTAGTCAGATCATTCTTCAATTAATTGGAAAGTTAAAGAGGGTGAAGTCTGTTAACCCTTATTCCTTCTCATCATCTGCTTCCTTTCCCAGCTGCCCTCTCCAATGTAGGTCAATACCTCAATATAGAGAAGGAAAAGAGCATGCATTGTATTTTTTTGCATCAGTATAGTGTGTCTTTGTTCTTTATTTGAATTCCATTGCTCTCATCATATCTTCTGCTGCGGTATGTAGCCTAACTTCTGGGTTGAACCGGAGTCTGCAATCAGGAGAGCATACCGCATAACAGATTCCACTATTTTGGATAAGGCTACTGATTTGGGTAAAGGAGGGTCCACTGCAGTTACAGCCATATTGATTAATGGTCAGAAACTAGTTGTAGCTAATGTGGGAGATTCTCGTGCTGTCATTTTCAAGAATGGAGTAGCCAAGCAGCTGTCCATTGACCATGAGCCTGACAGAGAGAGGAAGATCATTGAGGACAGAGGTGGTTTTGTTTCCAATTTTCCAGGTGAGAGACTGTAATCTGTAAATATATCATAGAGTTTGGTTATTTTGTTATATAGTCTGGCCGAATTCAATCATTAGCCGTTGGTATCTTCATTTATGCATGAAGGGAAGCTGCCTTAGTTTTCCAATGACTTTTTCATTTATTAGAGTTAATTTATGTATTTGTTAGGCTAAGAGTTATGTCTATAGACTTCTTTGATCACAAAGCTCTGCAGGTAGCTTTGGATGTAAAGAATTTGATATCTGCTTGTGAATCCGATTTGTTTCTGACATTAAGTTGGTGATGCAAATGTGAATGCTTTTTCTAGTGGAGCTAATGTAGGGTTTGCCTGGAATCTGCTTACTACTCCAAGGGCAAAAGCGATATCAGGTCTAGTACATAGCATTGGCATATTTTGATGAATATTCTTTTCTGGTTGACCTTTCAAGTTCTCAAATAAGTGACTCAGGAGTCAGGACCATGTCTTTGTTTGATGACCAGAATTCGAGATGGAAGCAGGGGCGTGAGTGCCCGTGCTTCTTTCTTTTGTGCTTGAGTTTTGGATTTTCTGATTTTTATTAAAACAAAGCGCCTCTCTTTTATGTTGTATTTCTCTTCAGGTGATGTGCCTCGGGTTGATGGGCAGTTAGCAGTAGCAAGGGCATTTGGTGACAAGAGCTTGAAGATGCATCTTAGTTCAGAGCCGGATGTGGTGGTAGAGCTCATCGATGACGATACAGAGTTTCTCATCTTGGCTAGCGATGGCGTATGGAAGGTTAGCTACTTCCATTTCCAGAAAAATACCACTTGTTTATTGCGTTCAGTATTTGAATTCTATTGTACGTTGTCAGAATATGTTAAAGAGGTTCAAAATAGGAGTAGAGACTGAAGAAATACAATACTCTCTTCAGACATACCGAGATTAGGAGTACAGTGCTTGGCTTGCTCGTAGATAAGATCCATTTTCATACAGCTTATGACTGCGATCTTTGTGAAAAATATTAGCAGGACTTAATTTTTGTTGCTCTAGCCTTCTCTAGTTATAAAAGACTGAAATATAGGTGGTTTTGTTATGCTGATTAATGTGTCATGAGATACTCTGGTTCGGATGGTTTCGTGAATTTTCATAGTAAACATCTTGTAACTTCTATTTAAATTGTCAGGTACTGTCAAACCAAGAAGCTGCGGATTGCATAAAGAATATAAAGGATGCACGGTCAGCTGCGAAGCACCTTAATGAACAAGCCCTTGCAAAGGGAAGTACAGATGACATATCCTGCGTGGTTGTAAGGTTCCAATAATTTTGGCTTGTGTGTACTTTGGAAATGAAGGAACGTGTGCGAATTAAAACTTCGGATCACAGCGGAAACCAAGTCAATTTCTGTGCGACTGAGAAAATGTAACATCTAATAGTTCTTGCTTTTGTCTTGTAAAATTCTGTAATCACCAATGGTTATGGTATTGTATAAACAAAACTTGGCACTGTTTGCAAATTGCAAAATGAAGGGAATGTTGTTGCTAGGATCTCCTTTGCTTTTCCGGTGTAGTATATTGTGTGTATCCTGCAAATAAAGTGGTTAAACCCTGTGCGACCATTATTATTTGCTTGACAATGCATGCAAGGAAGTTCCCTTACGAGCCGTGAAGGCGTAATTCACTGATGTTGTGCCATACAAGCTTTGGAATTTTACCATGAGAGTTCAAAGCGTAGTTGTAGCAATAACCGAACAAACATCTAGTGTTTACATTTAGATCTGACTATAAGTTAACAACACAAAGGGATACGAAAGATGCTACGGGTTGACAGAAGAGAGTAAGCATTCATCTAGAGGATGTGATAGTTTTTGAAGGAGGCATTTCTGATAGTCAAGGTTATCTGTGGTCTGTCTTCCCCATTAATCTGCCTGCATTGGTTATCTTCCAGCTTAATGGCCAGTGGGGTTTTCCGACGCCGCTCATTGTGTCCAGCTAAACGCCGGCGACAGCTCCTTTTAGTGCCATCAAATTCTGAGACCTCATGGAACCTGAATGGGTAGAACAGGGAAATATGAAGTTTCATTGTTAGTGCATGCTCGAGTGTTCAACATATTCTGATAAATTACTAGAAAGTATATATTCTCTGGAAACCCTAATGTACAGGGAGAAAGCAGAGTTGAGACCCCAGTCTTTACACGTATAACGACACGCAAAGACTATACTGTACTTTCTGGTCAGATAGGGCAGGGTGTTTTGACAAGGGAAACGAATCCTGGTATTTAGACGTATAGAATGAATTAATAGCATGGCTAGTCTTGTTGCTTTCTTTAAGCGATTGATATTCTCTGAGTTATGTTATACTTCCCCTCATTTTAACTTCAAAATTCAATGTATACTATATTGATTAGTGAAGCAAATTGAGTTGTTGATAGCAAGTGAAAAACAAGGGCCAGGGAGCCGCATGAAGGGAAATCTGCCTTGTGGGAGTGGAAAATTGATACCACACTGCCAGCAACAGTATCTGTTGTTTGACAAGAAATATATTGAAATGGTCAAATATGGAGGAAAACTGTAATAATTCAATATATTGAAATGGTCAAATATGGAGGAAAACTGTAATAATTCTAAGTGGACAACTACTATAGATTCTCAAGATTGGGATAAATTTATCTGAAACAAGAAGATTAGAGCGGAAAAAGAGGATAAGTTATTATACTGAATAGCATAGAAATGAAAAGAAAGCTTGCCCCCGTCAAGGGCCACATTAGCTTAGGGAATGAGTTGTGATCTCCTTAATATGCTCTCCACGCTCCTCTCTTCATGAGTCAGCTTTTGATATTAATTAGGCACAATATTTATTTCTTTACATGGTAAAGAAGCTAGATCTATCAGAATTTTTTGTTTCTCTAATGTTGGGCTTTAATGTTATATTGTCCATGCTCTAGATGTTTAGTCTTAGACGTGTGGAGGAGTTAGAAGTTCGATACGGGTTGTGCGATGGCTTATTTATCTCCTTATATGGTTTGAGATAATCTTTAGCTATTCAGCTAATTTTTGAGGTTGAGATAGACACAATCTTTAGTAATGAAGTTTCTCTATTTCTCTCTGCTATGCAACTTCCAAAATGAGTCATAGGATTTTACCAATAGGATAAATGGTAGATGCTAAGCTTAAGATCAAGGTTCGACAAGACCAACTAAATCGCATTACCGATTCGCAGGGTATGGTTATATTTGCCCACCAATACCCTGTTTTTTGTAGGATAAAGTTTTTATCCTATTGTTGTATTTTTAAAGGTAAGGTCTAGTCCTTTTTGTACATTTCTTCCAATTAATACAACTCCCCATACAGCTGGGAAATTTTATTAAAGAAAAAAAAGAGTTAGACACAAGGTGATATTAATTTTATCACAAGAGAAAAATTAGAAGTTTATTGCTTGGAAACTTTTTTGATGCCCCCAGAGTTAACAGAGCAGCTTATTTAATAGGCTTCAACTCCAACCAACTTTGGCCACGGGTTATAAGTCTTCTGCCGTCCTGTCTCCGCGTGAAGTTCATAAATGTCATGGCCTTCTCAAGTATTCTGATTACTAAGTTGTAGCGTGGTAATATTAGACTTTAATCTTAGGTGATCAGAAACTGCAACTTTAAGGTTAGTTTTCGTATTTTTACCTCGTACCAGATATAGTCAGGGGCGGAGGGAGAGTAGAATATATGGATTCGGCTGAATCTAGTAGCTTTGTTCAAATTGGGCAAAATATAAAGATGAGATAGAGCAGAATTGTTTAGAAGGAGGTACCTGCTGCATTGTTGGCAGAACCTCTGCCTTAAGCCAGCAACAAGAACAATTGGAGCCTTGGCATGAACTTGACAAACTTTGTGCCTTTTGTAGTACTTCTTTGCACCACTCAGATCAACCCCACATTTCTCCACTTGACAACAGGGTCCTCCACCACCCTCACTATTTGACCCTTTTCTCTTTTCAAGATTCAATCTTTTCCTCTCCTCAATTAGCTCTACTCCAACATTCTCCTCTTCATCAAAGTCATTGTTTTCTGCTGTGTTCTTCAATGGCAAACAATGGATATGGGTTGCCATGCTTTTCTTTAGTATGAAGATTCAGTAAGCCCAAAGAGGAGAGATGAAGTTTGCTAAAGAGTTACATAATGAATATAGGCTAGGCATGCTAAGACAAAAGGTGAAAAAAGATTGTGAGGACCACAACTACAATCACAAGCAGTGGCGGAGCCACATATAATTAAGGAAGTTAAATTCAATTATACCTTACAAATAGAGTAAGAACATTTCTTTTGGGTACTTTATTTATTTATTTTGAATCCACTTCACAATAGGAAAGTTTTTAGTACAGTGCTAAAGGTGATTCAGAAATTACTTTATATGGAGTAGTTGATTAACCATATCACCTCTTTTTCGTTTTTCTCTATCCGAAATGGTACACACACATATATAATATTATTACTGGTCTCTCCACGCATGTTGCACGTGTATATTCTATCTTTATAAGTGTTAATTTTAAATAATAAATAAATATTATATTAAATTTTATGTTTGATCCATAATATAAAAATGAAGACAAAAGTGTAAGTACAAAAATAATAATTGTCGATTCTATTTATCCAACTCAATAAAGGAAGAAACTCTACCTTAGAAGTCAATAGTCATTTCAGTTAATATTAAATTCAGAATTTAAATTTTGTTCAAGTTTTATAATTTTATTACACAATTTCACAAGTTTCATATTTACTTTTTAATTTTAGCAATAACGTATGTTGACATCCAATTTTGTCCCTCCTTTCTTCCAAACTATTTCTTTAAGCTTCTAATATCAGTAATAATGTAAGAATAGTTATTTTACCATTTTAGCACAAACTAGATCTAATTATTATTATTTACTTAATATCACTATTACTAGTATTATTAATGTTATTATCACTATTACTACTACTAATAATAATGCTATTACTATCGTATTTATCATTCATATCTTAATCGTATTTACTGTTTACCTTTCACGAAAAATATTTATATTTCTTTTATCTCACTAAGCGAAAACATTTCTTGCAATAACTTTTAAATATTACGAAATTATATTTAATAAATCTTGCCGCATCTTACGATTAGTATTTTATCTAAACATTAGCAATTACGATTAAGGATAATAAATAAGTTAGTTACTTGATTTTTTTAACAATAATATTATTGTTGATTAATAGAAGCCCAAGGAATTTGGAAAGAAGAAAGGAAATTGGGCCTAGTTAGTAGTCCAATATTTTTCTACTAATTCCAGCGGCCCAAATCACTCCAAACAGTAATTCCTTAAAGCAGCCCAAAAAATATTAGCCCATGTCTCAATTCTTTTCTATATCTTCCACCAGAAATATCTCTCTTTTGGATTTCAAAAATTCCATTTAATTGTTAATGAATCTTCTCCTCAAATCCAACGCCTCTTACCCCTTACCCCACCCCTCTCTCTTCGTATCTGTTACAGTTCACATGGCTGCCCTGCCATCTTTCCTCTTCCTAGCATAATGGCACAACGGCTCTCACAAAATCAGGCCAAGGTCTCGCTATTTCCGGGAAGAATCCAAGGCAAATCGCTTTTGAATCCTGCCTCTCTGGTTCTTCCTCTTTTCTTTTGCCTCTACCAACGTTCAAATTTCAACAAGGCTAGAGGTTAAATCCCGCCCAAAGAGCCCTAGGATCTGCCTATAAATACCCAGCTATTGCAACTATTTGAGAGGGAGAAGCTGCCGCACCTCTTCTTCTCTGTTCTATTAATTTTCGGCCCTAAACGGAGGCATTTTTATTTATATCGGTGTTGGTGATCATCCGAGGAAGCGAGTTCGAGCTCGGAGTTCGTCGAATCTAAGACCCCAACCCCCAGTTCACTGCCCTGCAAAAGGTCCGTATTTTCTCCTCTCTCTCTCTCTTTCTGATTTTCATCAGAGCACGTTAGATACATGGTGCGTGTTTGCTTTGAAGGTTTGTTAGTTCGGTTAAGCTTTCTATGTTTGGTGCTATAAAAATGGCTCTACTTTATGTTTGTTTAAGGGAATGATTCTATGACCAAAGTTGTCAGCAATAATCCTTTAAGGAGATTATGTTCTGATCTGTATTGTTAGAAACATGCCTGTCTGATATTTGATAAAATGCTCACATGCAAAATACCCATTTCCTTTTGCATACTTCTCGGTTAGATGCCATGATTTTAAGAAGGATTTTGTCATGAGCTAGTCTTCTTCCAAAAGATTTATTTGCCATTGCAATTTAGGACCCTTTTGCTTAAACATCGTGCTTAGGGTTTCAAACAACTTGTTTAAGAATAGGTTTATTTAAATGCATATTGTTAAATGAAGATTTGATTTACTTTATGTCTTTCACACCTTGAATAACATGTCATTAGGGGTTTATTTTAATTTCATTGTTTTTAAAATGAAGTCACTTCTTTATTACCAACTTTAAGTGCCCATGAATGACATACGCAATCTGTTATTGTACTCTATGAGTACAACGTTTATATTTATCACCCTTCATATTAGTATCATGCTCGTAAGATACCCTTAATAACCAAGTAATAGAGCTAGATATGCGTCAATGTTCATTGGAATGTGATAATGTTTAAAAAGGCCTGACTCTAGTCTACTTTTTGTTCTAACTTAACTAAACAGTAAGATAATGAATTCATGTGTCGAAAATAAAACATAGAAATCACCATTTAGGACCCCTTCTTTACATGAAAGGATATTTGGGAAATCTATGTTAGATCCTGTGAAGTTGGAATGAAAAAATAGAAACTTGATTGCTATTTGAGTGATATGGCATTTTAAATTTTCTTTCCTTTTCTTCCATGTTATGAAATCACCTTAAAGTAAATTCTATTTGTAAGCGCACCTTACTTGAGATAAAATAGCAGAAGTCATGGACTTATTACTATTAGTTATCTAAAAATTCTTTAGGAATCATGGCTATAGAGATCTTGTGCCCTCTTTCTTTGTGCTGGTTAGTATATGGATTTGAAAGTGTAGATAACTTTGTTAATTTAACATTTATGTCTTGATGAAATACGTCCATGTTGCTGTGTGATTATCATCGAAAGTTTATATCAGTCATGCCCTTAAGAGTGCTACTAATCTAAATAGCTGGAAACAATTATTTCCTGCATTTCGACAAGAAGTATGGCTGGAATTTCAGAAAAGTAATTTGAAACTTTGGCCTTTTGCATATTTTAATCTTGATATACTGTTAAGAATCAAGTTCCACTCTCCAATCCTTCTTATCCTAGCACATGTTGATTAAACTCTCCAAGTTATTTTGCTAATTCTTTATTTTTCCCTTTCTTTGCATGTACACTTTGGAGCAAGTGGAGTCTTAATTCGAGACTCTCGCTACCACCACCACCACATGTAGTCATTGCATACCATCTTCTTTAGGACATCGGATAGCAAGAAAACAAGCTAACTACGCTTGGGGGCGCCTTGGAGTCTGGCTTTATTTTTGTTCTTTTACATTCATTTTATTTGACATCTTGACGAGGGTCGTTTTTTCCTGCCTATCTCATGTTAGCATGAGTTTGATAATAAGGTTTATTTAATTATTTAGTATCTCTGCCTCAACTAGTAAATAGAGTATTTATTTTACCATATAGTTATTTACCTCGTTTTTTAAGATTTTAAAGTAGTTTAAATATTTCACTAATCTTTAAAATGACGTTTTCTTCGAAATCTCATCAATCCCGTTTTCTAATGTAGCTTAGTTGGAGTTTATTTTTGTGAACCTAAGATGTTAACGGTTGAATATTTTCTCTAAGGTGAACTTGATAAGCTAACGTTTTTTATGAACCTTGGAGTAATTCCAGTTTAAATTTTTTTTATGAGATTAAATTTGTGTAGGTTCATTCATTATTTATGTACACTTGATCCTATTAATTAATTTAAGTTTAGTCGGATAATTGTAATTAACGGATCACATATGGTGCTTTTACAACCTTCTTTATAGGATTTATTTGAACCTTTACCTAGAATCTAAGGTTAAGCAGATCATGAAACAGAGTTTTAAGTGATGACTTTTTAATTAATTAAATTTAGGTCTTATATTCTAATTTGACCTGAGCTAAAAGTTTTTTGATTTTGTTTGGAGATCAATTTATTTTTTGTGCCTGAATACACAAATAGAGTCAGCATTTTTTTTAGGCGGACAAAAAGTGATATTTTCTATTTATTTAATCTATATAAAAATAAAATAATAGCTTGCTAATCAATTTACTCTTTTATTATACATATTATTATTTTTTGTGATTTTTTTTAATAAATGATTATCGCATACTCCATTCCTAGATGCGGCCCAACTATAGACACTTTCTTGAACTTTATGCTTCTTCCCTTCAAATTTATGTGAAGGTGTTTGTCAAATGAATTATTTTTTTGGTTTAAATATTATTTTCTTATTATAATTATAATATTTTTTTTAGTTTTATATATGTAAATTTTATTTTAAAAAGAATTAAAAAAAATTATATTTTAATATATAATTAAAATTGAGAAGTTTGAATTTCGAAAAGTTAAAAGTATCACATTAATCGGCACAAAAGGAATAATGATTAATGACAAACTCTGCTACGATAAAAATAATCTGGCAGATATATTACATACTATCAAGGTGCTTGATTTTGTCGTCACTCTTGAAAATCATGAGAGATTGGATATATATTTTTCTAAAATTTGCAACTCTTTTATAGACATTTTTTAGTTTTATATTTCCATTCCTAAACATATTTTAATACCAAATGATAATTTAGACCTCTCCTTTCACGTGAACAAATGGATGGTAAAAACTACACAAAAATCAAACTTGTCTCTCTTTTTTAATCTCCAAAATAGACTAAAGAAAAGAAACTAAATCAGAAACTTATTATGGTAGTGATATATGGATTCTACACTTAACCAACATATGAAAGGAAAAAAATGGCAAAATCATACTTCAGTGGGCATTAAAATTCGCTTATTTGTCACGCATGAAAAGTAGTCGATAATAAAAAATAATGCAATTTTATTGACATGCAAACAAAATAAGATTTTGAATTTTTGTATCTTTGTCAACCACAAACAACGTTAAAACTATCCAACAAGTCAATAAACCACAATAAAAATAGCACGCATGACGCATAAGAGGTAAAACAAGAAAGGCATGTTTTTCATTTTTTCCATACTTACCAGGAGTCTTTAACACATATGGTTCATGTGTCTATTGTTGCTACCAAAACAAATGTGTAATGTTGTTTTTGCTGGTATTTTGGTTTTTATGAACATTTAGTAGAAAGGTATTAAAAGAATGAAAAGTCACGATTTGTTTATTTAGCTTTGGAAGTAACAACAATCTATTTCTTAAAGAAGTGATGATATGTTACCTTAGCTTTGTAATTTGAATAGTTGTGACTATTAATGAAGGGGTATGAAGCACTAGGTTGGGGTTGCCCGTAGCATTAGTTATTTTCTTAATTTTATAAATAATTTATTCAGATTATTTAGAAGGGCAATTTTATAATTTAATTTTTTACTTTTAAACTTCTCACTTTTATAATAACTAGTTTCTCGACACGTGCGTTGCACGTGGGTGTCGAGTTATGATCACACGGTATTATAAAATTATATTTATAATATCTATAAGCTCTTATACACGAAAGAACAAAGTACAAGTTACTGTGATGATCACTGTGAATCTTCGTATAGAGACTTGTTTGTCAAATTGAAAATAATTGAATGTTATCTGAACCTACGGAAATGAATGATCCAAATTTAAATAGATACATGCGATTTTTCCAACAAGCTCAGTGTCCCTATCACTCTACTAAGGGCTCCCTTGGATTCATGCTCACGCTCTGCAGCTCTACTCACAATTCTATATTTCTAGTTCAAAACCTATACTAACGATCAAGTAAACAAGGAAATAAGAGAGAAAAAGATATGATTTGAAGCTCATGTTTGTGGCGTCGATATTTTTATTTATTCTATAAATAGCATTTAGGTTATTTAAAAGGGTACTTAGATCTCTAGAATTTTTGTTTTAGGATTCATACTTTTACAATAGTATAGATATTGATTTAGATTTAATATAGACTTAGATTTATATATACCTACATTGGCTTTTTTATTTGATGCTAATTCAATACAGTAATCTTTAGTTGCTCATAAATAAAGTTTATTTGAAGTTAAAATATAGTAATTACTCAAGTGAGAATCAAGATCTTTTTGTTTATTTATAAATAATAAGGAGCACAAAAATTACCTCTTTCAAAAGACACAGTTTCATGAGTTTGAATGAGTCTTTTGAAATTTGAGTTTGAATATTTATTTATTGCAAATAAAAAATATGACTCAATAGAGCTTACTGACTATTTCGTTCATTTTTTGGCATCCAATTTTTCTAGTACGTAAAGAAGTTACACTTTTAACTTCATTCTCCTTTACGTTTAATTTTCTTAATGTTTAATACGTACAACAGGTAGACAAAAAATAAGTTACTTCATCATAAATCGATACTAATTTCTTCATAAACACCAATAATAAAATCACATCGAGTTGTTATATATCATAGTATTATTTAATAATTACATTACGAGACAAAAATTTATATCTTTTCTCTCTCAAAGAATTGTGCCGTTTAATAAAGTAACTAACTACTTGAAAAATTCCTAATAGCTAAACAACTAAATAATGTCATTAAAATTTAATTATTAATGAAAATCATAACTATTTAGAGAAACATGATAAATCTATATTTTAAATTTTTTTACTTAATTATTGCATAATATAATTGTTAAAATATGAAATATATATTATAAAGGGTATTTTGGTCTTCACTCAAGAGATATTAAATTTACAATAAAAGTTCACCAACGATTTAAATTATGTCTAAATGTAACCGTAAATATTTCTTAATCTCAAAAATATGCTCAAGTATTAATTAAGCCTAATCCACGTCTTACTAACTTTGAAACTATAATCTTTCACATAACATCAAATTGTACGACAATAAACCGATCCATATCTCAGATGAATAAGTAATATAGCCTTTCTTTCTTCTAATCATAGATTTTATACAAGGCACAATACATTATGGGATCACAATCATCCACCCTAACGTCTATAAAAGCTGTATTTCATAAAATATTAAGGGAAAAAACAACAAATAAATTATACGTTGAATGAAAAAATAAAACCCATTTTTTGTTATCAAACTACTCCAATATGTCTAAATAAGGGCCTGACAGAATAGAGTTCCTGTGAATGTCACGCACACCTTCTCACCGTTTAACTCTTTAGAGAGTCGTGTCTTTTAACATGTTCCTAACCAACTTTGGACGGTCAAATACCGCTTCCTAGTATATCTCTTTTTGTAATGACACATCAGTGCTCCCATTCCTTCATCTTCTTAAATTATTTTTCAGTTCCTCTGCTTCCATTCTTTTACTTCATCGTTTTACGATTATATTATAAAATTTGATATGCCAATATTCACATTTTTTTACTTCCCTCCCAAATGAAAAGCAAAACAATTATTTTGTGTTGGCCCGTAGAGAAGTTTTATATTTTGCTTTTGCTCCCTTTTTCTCTCAATCTCATGGAAGACCATTTTATGAGTAATTTTTAATTATCTTCTATTGGTTTTAAAAAGGCGATCATACTTAGATGTCCTATTATCTGAAGAGTAGTATAAATTAATTAAAGAGCACATAGAAATTTAGGTAAGAAGTATTTTAAACATCACGTAGCAACTAACCTGAAGGGTTGCATCTCTTCAAATAAATTTGATGTTTTTATTTATTTTATACTAATAAAATAATTAATTTTAGAAGGATATTTTGATAATTTAACTTTTAAGTTATAGAGTTTTTATTTTTAATATAATTAGTTTCTGGACATAAATTAGTATTAATCAGTGCAAGAAAGCATGACTAAGTAACTATTCCAAGAGACAATTTTATGTTTTAGTTTCTAGGTGTTTTGATCACTTCATTATTCTCTATTATTTTTAATTAATTCCATGAGATAATCTATGTTAGCCACAAAAAGATATTGCACAATTAAGTTAGGCGGCAGACATTAGAAAACTTTGTCATAAAAGTTGCTCAATGAAAGCTCAATTAAGCGGGATCTAACATTATTTGACCAAACCATATTTAGTGACGTATTTTCAACTTGGTTTCAATTATTCTCTTTTTAATTGTCAACAAGATCATGCTGAATTTCTTTTTTCTATTCCTTCTACCCTGCATGTATTTTTCTATATATTGTTGTATCATTTGATAGTTGATATCATATATATGTATTTGTCTACATATATTACATATGAGTATTACTTAGTTTACGAGAGATTCCAACATTAAATCATTTAGAAAGTATTCAATAAATAAAAGCAAATTATATCAATAGAGATATCTTAAGAAAGTTTATATAATAAATATATAATATAGAAGGCAAATTGTATGAAACATAGCTGCGAAAGAAGTAGAATTACAGCATTGGTTGCATGCCAACTATTTAAAAGGCCCAGAATGACCCAAATTACGCAATGCCAACATTTCTTCTTTTTTTTTTTAACGATTAAAACTAAATGAGGTCAAGACAGATAAAATCTTGTTGTTGAGAAAGAAAGCAAGCGTAAGGGTATTCAATTAAATTGACCAACTACTTCTTACCAGTGGTGGAAGAAAGACAGAGAAGCTGTCTAACTCCATTGCTAGCCTTAATTCCAAGTTGTAGAGTTAAGTTATTGAGTACATCCATAATTCAGTAGGGGCTGACAAAAGAAAAAATTAAAGTGTTAAAAGGACAGGAATATTTAACCTATCATTTCCACTAAGAAAGTTAATTGTAGATAATTGTATAATTAATTATGGATACATGGAAGATGATAACTTGTTTTGAAAATAAAGAGGAAAGCTTTAAATTAGTTTTCATCATTTTGCGTGTAACACAACTTTCTTCCACATAAAATGATGAAAACTAATCAGACGTACTTCAAGATAAAAATAAAAAATATATATGTAAGAAAGTACAAAAAGGAAAGCACTGTGGGTTTAACATTACCATATTTCATTGGCCTCAAAGAGTTTAGAGCATATCCATACAATAATGTAGCAAAAAAAGATGACTATTGGGATACAAATCAAATTCTGCCATCCTTTAATTACTTGATTGCCTAGTCAAGATTAGGTTCTTAAATAGTTGTGAAAAATGACTACTCAGATACCATTTTAAATACTAGTGAATCTGATCTCTATTGAAATAATCATATCTTTTCGAATTCTTCAGTTTTTGAGAAGTAATCAAAGGAGAATATAAATGCCTTCAAACGTAATTGGATTCATTGAATCGAGTGTGTAAATCATTCAAGTATTATTCATTCACTTCTAATTTACCCACGGCTAATGTAATAAAATATTTATTTAATTGAAAATAAATAACTTTAAAGATACGAGCTTCTCACTTTTAGTATAATATATAGATATAAATTTCTAGTATTTGATAAGAGGCCTAAGTGTGCAGTGGATTTTCAGTAGCAGCAGTATAAAATCTACTAGTAGCATAATAAACAACCAACATAAATTTTAAAAAATTATATTAATGAATATTGTGTTAAAGAAGAAACCAGAAAACATTTTGCTACTAATAGTAGTTAAATTTGTTTTAGCTGAATTCTAGTTACCAGTAGTTGCTATACTAAGGTCCGACACGTAGAACACAGAGTCAATTATTGAAGTACCAAAAGGGGTCCACCCCAAAGCGTGCTTAGCACGGCAATGCCTGCTCCAAAATTAAGAAGATAACATCTCATGTTTGAATTTTATTTGTTGTATCAATAAGATTACAAAATTATTTTCCCTATTACTAAAATTAACGGACAATAATACGTCAATTTCTTAGAAAATATTGCGTCATTTCCACATAAGAGTTTTTGCTTTGTGTTTCAGTGGTAAGTCCCTTCTTGGTTTTTTTTTAGTCCCTTCTTGATGATTCAAACGAGACGAGAGAGGTTGCGATAAATCTTCTTTTCCTCTACTCACATGATGATGTTGGGATCGAAATAACATGATGCATGCGAAAACTGACAATATAAATTTGATGGACGATAAATTATACATCTAACAAAAATATATTAAACTAGGCATAACAGTTTATTTTGATTTGATCAATCAACCTACATATGATGTATCACTAATGTAAAAAGAGAATAAATTTTTTGAGAGAATAATCTCCCCTAAATATGCTTCTCGTAAGAACTACATTGTGGAGGCTGTTGTTCTTGTTGTGAGAAGAAAACGTCAATTTATAGAAGTACAAAATTTCTTCTCCAAGAAAAGGATAAGGCATGTAAAAGAGATTTATTCCTTTTAGGAGTCTTTTTTCCTTTCTTCAAAAAGAAGAGTGTTAATATATTAGAAATTCAGGACAACACCCTAACATACGAGCCAGAGGGTGTTGTTGAGTATCCTCTTAAGCCAACCACATTGGACTTTGAGTGGACACGACCTATATTATAAGTAGGGTTGGACATAATTTGGGCAAACCTAAAATTCGAAATCCAAATTTTTTAGATTTTTAGATAACATATTAGATTTCGAATTTAATTTTTAAAAGTTTCGAATTCTAGATTGGATTTCAGATTTGGAACTTTCCGAATTTTTTATTCTTTATATTTAGTGTTATCCATTAGACACCTATTTTTCATATACTAACAAGTCCAACACCATATTCATTAGACATAAGCTCATATATTTAATACTAATCATTAAATTCAGTATCAGATATCCTACTAAATCAAATATAGAGTTTTCTTCTTTCTCACCAACAATAATTTTTGTTTTCTATATTCGTGAACACTGAAGGCTGAAATTGTGTTACTGTTGGTTCCTCAAGTACACTCAAGTATACGTGGCCATCAAGTAATAAAGTGACTCGGAAGTCGGATGTGGAACCCACATAGACTTAGAATAAATTGTTAACTAGGCTAATTCAAATCAATTGTCCAAGATAATCAAGAATGTTGTTTTTTTATTAATCTACTATTGCAAAAATTAAACAAGTAATCAACTAAAGTAACAAGAACGCTAGAGTTTGTTGTTGGATTTTACTCAAAGGACATTAAGATTTTAGAGTTAGTGGTAAGTTTATCAATCCTATTGAGTTTGTAATTACACTTGTTAATCTGAATAATCTATAGTTGCGAATTGACCGATCGTTTATATAAATAACATGTTTCCACAATGCCATTCGTCCATTCAAATTATATCAATCTTATTTTTATATAGTATTGAATCTATCATGAACGAATAAAACACGCATTCAACTAAGCAGGATCGTTAGGTATATTCATATCCTAACCGCGAAATCTATCCCCGAATTATGGGTTCACAAATAAGCTTTCTTTAATTATACTCTAATCTAAACATGTCTTTTCCAAGCATAGCATAAATAGTAGGGTGAATCAGTAGCTACATATTCATAAGTTAAAACTAGAACTAATAAAACAACCACGAGATGATAAAATCGAATTAGTGAAGATGTAATTAATAAATGTTGATATTCATGTCAACCACAACCCCAGAAACTAAAGTGCTTAGCCACTCATGTTTGTAGTAACAATTATTCAAATATTTTGCATAAACAAATTACAAAGAAAGGATGAAGAGATGAAGAACTCTATGATTTTTCCCTCCGAAGTTGTTCCGCAATGTGTTTTTGCCTCCAAATAATGTCCAACCTTTTCTAAACACGTTGAGGAAGTATTTATATGCTCGAGTCAGAGTTTTCAAGTCCAAAACCGGGTAGAAAATACTTTAATTCGCAAACTGGGGCTACTGGGCGCCTGACCTCGGGGGCAGGCTTGGGGTGTGCGTGGCTCAGGCTTGGCGCGAGATCCTGGTGTGGCCTTAAGCTAGGCGTGCTTTCGTGTTCTTTTCTTGTATTTTGTTATCCTTTTATGTAATTTTCACTCGTCTTCATATTCCAATAATCCTACAGATAAAACAACGTAATTAAGTTCAAATGTCGCACAAATAATTATTAATGTACTAAAAGATAAGGCGAGTAATGAACTAAAAATGTAAAATTATAGCTAAACATTAGTAACTATCTAATCTAACGTGGTCTTACTATGTTTAACTTAGTAATTCATAAGGCCTTATTAATGTTTTTTTTTTGTATTTCTTTAATAATAGTTTTATTGATGCATGAATATTTTATTTGGATAAATATGGTGATAATAAGGAACTACCAAGGTAATATGATATGAACGTTGCTTTTTATAAGAAAAGTGAAGAAACTTAACTTATCAGCTCAAACTGAAAATAAAAAATGTCCAATCCAATTAATTAGAAATCAAATTTAAATATAGGTTTTGTTTGAGGAATATATACTTTTAGCCGCTTTCTAAAATAATAGCCAACAAAAAATATATTTTTATATATATATATATAAAATATACATTTTTATATACTTTTTTGCTAGAAAACACAAGTATTTATATCACTTCCTACCGATATAATCAACTAGGCCACAGGTTGTACCAAACCTAAGTACTTTGCAAATTAAGGCCGATTTTGAACAATTTTTTAGAATATTTTCTTGAGAGATTTCTTGAAATTATTACCTATTAGAGTAGTTTTTGAGATAAAAGCTGGAGTAGGTTGTTTTGGGCCCTGAGCTTAGTGAAAACGCAAACTTTTTAGCTTCATCTCCTTGTTGGATTGCTTCCTCTTTTCAAGTCTACATACTTTTTACTTTGATTATATGCTTTACCATGAATTTACTGAGTACTTAATCAATTTGAAGTACTCCATTTGATTTTAGTAGTATCAGGGTAGTAACGCCTTTACTGTAAACTTGAATGCAATATCAACGTAGAAGTCAATTGGTTGAAATTAGCAATGACTTTCACTTATCCACTCCTCTCCATAATTTAATTTGAGAAGAAGTTAATTGGTTGCAATTGGTAATTACTTTTGCCTAATTTAACTTAAAGTGTGTGTTTCTCTCGAAGTTATGGCGCCGCCAGAAAAGCAATAAAGAAGCACTAAAAGCTAGCTACAGGTGCCTCAGCGTTACTTCATCGTTCATGGTCTTAAAAATGAGTTGGTATTATGATTTTCAACGAGTTATTTCCTTGATAAATATAAAATTAACGTGCGTTGCACGATAATAATGACACATAAATATTCAAACACGTATACATGGGCAGGAACAATAAATTCATTAATAAAAATTAATATTATTTTATTAGCATAATAATCGAATTTAAAATGATGAAAATATCATATGTACTTATATTTTAGAAATAATTTGATTGTATCTTATTTTATAGTCGATGTATTATATGTACTTATAATTTTAAAATATGAATATCTTTGTATCTTACCCAAGATCTCTTTGAATATGGTTATTTAATTCTATGTTGAAAGTTCAATTGCTTCTCCAAAAAATCTATTTATCTTGAGAGACTCCTCAAATCACTTGAATGCTATTTTTACATTGAAAATCTATCCAAACATGATGGAAAATTTCCATTAGGACAATAGTGTTGTGGTGGATCCATATTTAATTAAGGGGTGTTAACTGACACTATTTTATCGGAAAAATTACGTTGTTTTATTGAGAAATTATTTTATTTTATGTATATATATATATATATATATATATATATATATATATATATATATATATATATATAAAATATTGAATCTCCTTAGCCGGTATGTTAATTTTTAAAAAATATTTTGACACTACAGAGTACAAATTGACTCCATTTTTGAACCCTAAAATGCAATAAAAGATCCTAAATTTTAAACCTATCAGATTCCTTGCTCTAACACTATCACAATTTTAACTTTTCCATAGATGTATTTCTTACATCTCCATTGTAATTCTTCATTATAAAAGAAATAAAGAAAGACTAAAAGAAAGGATCACTCTGAATATAAGAAAACGATTTGATTTAAAATCACAGAAAAAAAAAAAAACTTAACAAGAAAAAGAAAAAGAAAGGAAACGACATGACAAACTGATTTTAACCATAATATTGATATTGCTCCTATTGTTGTCACTACAGAGCAGATATTCTGCATTCAAGATATGAGTATAAGTGTGCAAGCTTTGAAGCTTCAGCCGGTATATATAGCAAAGATATGCAGAATGTCACAAACTGAAATTGTTGCCAGCTTTAGAAAATGGAGACCCGAAATAAATTGGAGTCCGTTGGTGATAACAACTTTGACGAATTCTTGAACCGATTGATCTTCAATAGCCAAAAAAATTATCTGTCCCTGACTTTGCATAATCTTTTGTTTACGTAAATTGTGTTTAGATTGGACGAATAGTTAGAATCTTTACCTTATCTTTATGGAGTATAACTTATAAATATGATAGGTCTCTTTAAGTTTTATCTTAAATTTTGACTTGAAATCTTTAGATAAAAAGAAATAGGATTCTATCATATACCATGCAAATTGGCCGTGAGTGTTGATGTCCAAGAAGAATTAGAAATCTTTCAGCATCCATGTTGGCGGTGATGATGTTGAGTTCAAAAAAAATTATATTCAATATTATAATTATATCCAATGTTAATTTGATTCATTAAAGAAATAATTTAGCTTTTGAAGGGTTTAAAGGTTGATTAACATTTGAAGAATATTTTTGTCGTTCAATATTTAGCATAAAATATTCGTGCTTTTATAATAACTGGTCTCTATGTATGTGCTTTACACGTAAATCTTCGGTCGATTATTTACATAGAGGAGCAAAAAATTAAACTTAAGGAAAATTATATACGACAAATAAGTTTGTTTGAAGATATAATCTATTTTTAATAAGTTTGAAGTATCTTCATCCTATTATTATTTTTTAAAATAAATTATATTTTCTACTATATTTTTCAATTTTTAAACAAAATTTTTGGACCAAAAGAAGCAATTTTTGAAGTTATGGTTGTAAGTCATTTAAAGAATACACCTCAATTTATACAATAAAAATTGATTAATTATATATACGTATTATAACCTCTAGAGTTTCATAGTGCAATCAAAATACAATAAGATTAAGATAAACTCAATCGTAATAAATAACATCACATTATCAATAAAACTCAAAAACATTAGAAGACAAAAGAAAAAATAATAATACTCTATATATAAAAGCCTATCAATATTTTTGCGTCGATTCAAAAGAATAAAAAATTAAACACAAAACTTACACTTCATAGACAAATTAAAAAGCTATACTTTTGTCATATTAGTATGTCTATGTGTTGTCTTTTGACAAATAATTATCTCTTGTAGAACTCAGTACGTAAAATTTACACAAAGCAATATATATATATATATATATATATAGAGAGAGAGAGAGAGAGAGAGAGAGAGAGAGAGAGAGAGAGAGTCATGTAAGTTTGAAGTTATATACAATCAAAAATAAAATAAGGAGTAATTCAGAACAAAAACCAAAACCCAGCATTCATTCAATAAAGAAGGAAGTACTTAGAAGTAAAAACATTATCAAAGGTGCTTATTTAAACAACTCTTTGTCCTTAACATGGCACCTATATTGGTTTCCTCTTCCAATCTAGGTCTTTTTTTTTTTCCTTCTGAATTTCTTGTTTGCTTTTAAATACAGCAAATCTGTTTTTCTTATCATTTCAAACTGTATTCGATGTCCATCTCTATGTCTTACTTGAAGAGACTCGAGTACTATGATTTACCCAGGAACATAATTTTTTTACCATTATGCTCGTCTAGACCTATGAATCATGCAGTCGCCATCTTTTCCATGCTAACCCCATAATTAATAGGAGTACTTTGTTTTTCTTTAACTATGATAGGAGTACTAAATAAGACTTTTACTGATAAGAATAGGAGTCCAGAACTAAAATATTATAAATTTTGACTCAAGAGACAAAAATAGGTAGAAAAAGTATTGAGAACCATATTATGTATAACGCATTTAATACATGCGCTATACTTTAATGACCAGTTACCCCGTCAAGATATAGATGTAATATATGCGTTATACTCAGTATGTGTAGCCATAATAATTAACTGCATAGCACATCAATTATATGCGTTGTGCATATCGAGGCTAAACTTAAGGGTTATATTTGGTTGAACACTGGAACTATCATTTTGTGTTTGATCTCTAATGCAGTAATAGTCGAATTGAATGACTTGGAAACCTTTTTGTATTGAGCAATTAAAAATGATGATTTTCCAAAGAACAAATGATGACCTTCTTTCTAAGAAGCAAAGTATTAGCGTAACTTTTTATACTATTGACAAGTATGTTCCCTAGAAGATAAAGTAGACTATGGCATTGAAAACTACATACCTACCTCAATCAACTTACACTTAAATATTTGTACTAATTCCTAATACATATTTCTGCCAGAGAGTAAAATAAGTAAAAAATTCACAAATACATGAAAATACAAAAATTCACAGTGTTAAATGGGCTAATTTTCAAGTTAAATTGTTAATTATACTGAAAAGATAACTCATAGACCATGTTTTATGTGATTTTCTTGAAATAAAGAACATACCAGAGAAGATAAAGTAGACTATGTCATTGAAAACTACATACCTACTGTAACGATCCGACCGGTTGTTTTGAGCTATAGCGCGTCGTTCGGCGGTTTGAGGCTTTGATTAGTTTCTCACTTCAGGCTTAATGACTTGTAAGTGTGGTCGGAATTGAATTTCGGAAAATTCGGAGTTGATTTGGAAAGAAAATTCTGAATTCAAAAGCTTTAAGTTAGAAGAGTTGACTAAGGTTTGACTTTTGAGTAAACGATCTCGGAATTGGGATTCGAAGGTTCCAATTAGTTCGTATGATGATTAATGACTTGGTCGTATGTTTAGGTTGACTATCGGATGATCGGGGGGCATTTTGGTGCTCAATATGGAAAGTTGGCATTTTGAAGGTTTTAGAATTTCTTAAGTTTGATTTGAAGTGGACTTTGGTGTTATTGATGTACGTTTGAGGTTCCGAGCCTTGGAATAGGTTCGTATCATGATTTGTGACTTGTGCATAAAATTTGGCATCATTCCAGAATGTTTAAGTATGAATCGGACGCGTATGAAGTTTGAATGTTTGGAAGTTTAAAGAAAGGTTTCGATCATTGATTCATAATTTTGATATTGTTTGGTGTGATTTGAAGCCTCGAGCAGGTTCGTGTTATATTTTGGGACTGATTTGTGTAATTGGACGGGGTCTGGGGGGCCTCGCGGTATGTTTCGGAGGTATTTGGGTTGTATCGCGCTCTTATTTGATGTTTCGGCGTCATTTCTTTAGGCATAAGGGAGCTACATTCAGAAAACAACATTTTATTTGTGATTGGATTGAACCATTAGATCCATATTGTAATTACGGAGCCATAGCAATAAGAATAGTCGAATTTCGATGTCGTATGAGAAAGTTATGCCCAACAAGAATCGCAAACGCGAAGAACGATTTATGGGTTGAATGGTCAACACGAAAAATTGCCCAAGGTCTCCCGCGAAGGTAATGAAGAAAAATTATCTGGACAATGTTTTAAACAGAACTTTAGTATTTTGGGCATATCTTGAGTTTTGGAGCTCCGTTTGAGGTGATTTTTCCGGCGTTGCTCTCGTCTCAACAAGGGGATAAATATATCACCTTTATTTTGATGTTTATCCAAGATTATTTTTGTTGGTTATTATTTTTATCTGTGTTTGGATTATACAAATTGGGATTTTGAGCCCCAAAGTTGAGAAATGGTAAATCCTTGATTTGAGGGTCGATTCATGAAAAAAAAACTGAATGATTTTATGGATATAGACCATATAAATTATTGGTAATATTATTTTCAAAAATTTTTGAAATCCGGGCACGTGGGCTCGAGGGTTGACTTTATTGACTTTTCGAGCGGTGTTGGGGATTGTTATAAATTGATTTATTATGAGTATTAGATTATATTTTTATTGGTTTGCACATTTTTGACTAGTTTTAGAGCGATGGGCATCGGTTTGAGGTGTTAGAATGGCATTGGAGCCGGTTATGGAACTTCGGAGCGAGGTAAGTCTCCTGTCTAACCCTGTGAGAGGGAATTTACCCGGTAGGTGTTATATTCTTATGTGCTACATGTTGTGGGAGTTATGAGGTGACGGGTGTCCTTGCGTATGCTAGAATTCCTGATTTTTTCCGGATAGACTTAGGTTCACGCCATGCTATAACTGTACTATTTGAGTTATATTTGCTCATTTAATTCCTTTATTTCGCGTACGACTTGAGACTAGACTTGCATAGGGTGATACACTTGCTATTTTAGAGATGTGACGAGCTACTTGATAATCCGCGGAATAATTTGTGCTTCCCTTATGAATTTCTCTCGTGTTGTACGTATTCATTGCTAAGTTTTTCTTAAATTTAATAACTCACATGTATATTTGTGAGTGGGGTCAAGGACCCGTTAAGGCTTCTTATTCTAATGGGATCGGGTCGTTCGCCTCAGCAGGATTTTGTATCACACTCTTATGGGAGCGGGCCATTCGCCTCGGCAGTATAATAGATGCATCTATGGTTTGTGCTGCTCGACCCTCGGCAGTGTACATATTATTAAGGGATCGGGCCGTTCGTTTCAGCAGTATCATATCTATTATGGGATCGGGCCGTACGATCTCGGCATAATCGTGCGTTATATCGCTAGTAGTCCGAATATTCACGGGATTTTCCTTCCATTGATGCCTTGCATTTTATATGGTATTTTTTTATTCATTTGATATTGGCACTTGATATTTTTCTGAGTTGTTGAGATAGGATAGGAGACCGAGAAGTTTATATCATTAAAAGAAATTTTGAAAGATTATGCTGGTTACCTTTTCATCCTACTATTACTGTTGTGCTTCTATCTGTTTAGGATTTAGCATACTATTTTATTGGACCTCTAGTAAGTGTCGGCGTCAACTCCTCGTCACTACTTCTCCGAGGTTAGGCTAGATACTTACTGGATACGCTTTGATTTACCTACTCATACTACACTTGCTGCATTTATATATATATATGTGTGTGTGTGTGTGTGTGTGTGTGTGTATGTATATGTATATACATATATATGTATATATATATGTATTTACATATATATATATATATATATATATGTATATGTATATGTCTGGTGGTCTTTTGGGCGCAAGGGCACAGTTGTTGCACGGACTTTTGCAGTGAGTTGCATTCCATGTTACGATCCGTAGCATACAGAGTTATTTATATTCTCCTATCTAACTTGTATTCAGGACAGATGTTGTATTATTATTCTACTCCTCAATAGATGCTCATGCACTTGTGACACTGGGTTTTGAGGGTTCCTACTGGATGTTCATTATTGTAGATCACGTAATTCTTATCATTTCACCTTGTAATTATATTTTATACAAAAAAATTGCGAGCTTTCTACGAGTACCAGATCTTACTTTACTTATTTAATCGGATTCATGATTTCAAAAATAATAAAATGAGTAACTAATTTGATTAAGCACCATTGGCTTGCCTGACGGCAACGTTAGGCGCCATCACGACCTATAGTGAATTTTGGATCGTGACAGCTTGGTAGCAGTGCTCTAGGTTTACTTGGGTCTCACGAGTCATGAGCAAGTCTAGTAGAGTCTTGCGGATCGGTACAAAGACGTCTATACTTATCTTCGAGAGGCTACATGGTTGTTAGGAACACTTCCCTTCTTGATTCCTCGTTGTGCTATTTGATTCCGTTAAAGCTTATGCCTTCATTTCCTTTCTACTCAATCTTATGTGACATGGAGCACTAGTTATCAATTGGGCATCGAGGAGTTGTAATGGTATTGCAGATGTGGTGCAGGATGTTTCTGCCTGCGTATTCGATTGGGCTATTGTCGTTGCCTCATGGAGGGATGTTATGTCATTTCGGCGCAATGTTAGTGTTGCCTACAATTTCGCTACGATGTACAGTGTATTATGATATTCATGAGTGGTTATCGCACATTGTTGGTATAAATGGTAGGGTGCTTATTTGTGTGTCGCGGCAATGAATGCCTCGGAAGGAGGATTATTCGGTCCATGGTTTGGAGGTTCAACATTTAATTCCAGTGGAGGAAAGACAATTGGACTACGGATGTTCAGGCTTTGGTTGGTGGAGTAACGAGACATAATATTTTCGAGCGTGGTGGAATTCTTATTTGTGATGTGGTGTCGTCGTCCTTTTTTTAACGTATTAAGGTTCGTCGGTGTTATGGCCTTCTTTGATTTACCTTCGGGGCAGGGTGTTGTGAAATAGTGCCTAAGAAGCAGTTCAGAGATGGCGGTGTGTAGCAGTTTCAGAATCGAATCGGTGCTTCTAATGCTGATAGCTCGAGAAAGATGATCTTCGAGAAGGCTTAGAGTTGATTGTAATTTATTAGTTCAGGTGCTACGGAGATAGATTTTGATTTGAGGCAGCATTTGGGTAGCGAAGTATAAGGAAGGACATGGTGCGAGGTGTCTCGCGATGGTTGAATTGCTAGCAGGTCAAGTACGGAAAGCAGAGGTCGAGAAGTTGCTTAAAGGAGATGGTTTAACCGAAGTGGGAGTGGCAGAGTAGCATATGGATTCTGTGGTAGGATAGCCACATGCCTTGAAAAAGTATATAGCGATTTGGGGATCATGGTGGACAGTGACTAGGTATACAGATTTTATTTGGGACGGTGGCTACTGCACTGAGGAAGGATTAATACGATAGAAAGGAGTTCTCTTGGAATGAAGAAGGGTGTGTAAAAGCTTGATTATCGTTATGGGAATGCAAAGTGACTTCGAGTTTGGAATGTATTGTCGTACTTTCAGTTGATGTCAATGGGGAATGGAAAGACTTTTACAGCTGGTGGACGAGCATGTGCTCAGGAGGGGTTTGCTGATTTGGTGGTAGTTGTAACCCGGGCAATGTCGTTGGAATATGTCGAAATGGAATTCCACAAGTGGGTTATCTCTTGTGAGCGGGTTAGCGGTTGCGTGATTTTGATGAAGTTTTTACGAAGAGTTCTACTTACTACTTGACAGAACGACAAATATGCGATTCTGGCTGATAATTCAAAATGTTCAAGAAAAGTTAAACAAGAGACTACAAGAAATTTGGCGGGTTGACGGTGCGAGATCATGGTAATTGAGAAGGAGGAATCCTTGTGGGTTCTACATCATGTGATGGTAGCTTAAAGCTAAGTGGGGGAGCCCACTTCCTACGATTGGAACGCGTGGTTGTTTGCTTGTGCGGTTTCTGATTATCGGTGCATTGGTGAATTATTTATGACTAAGAAAAAAGAAAAGAAAACATCTGGGGTAATTCGAGAAAAGAACTTGATGAATGTGTGCTATACTTCGCTTTATCGATTCATGTACAGGTTTTGGGAAGACTCAGAGTTTATGCTTCTTGTGGATGTGATTCATCCGGTTACATCTTTGGGAGTGTTCATGTGCTAAAAAGAGCGTTGGAGTTTGATTATATTCGGGACTAGGTCAGAGTAGGTGACTCTCAACAACGATTCTAGTGGGTTCAAGAGTTAAAGAGCGGTGCCTAACGATTTTGGGTCCGTTGTGTGGTTAAGGATCGATTTTTTGCAGTGGGTTATGAAAGGGACTTGGAGTGTTCTATATTATCATCGGGTCTGTGGTGCAGTATTGGATAAATGGGAGGAAACAACTTTGAATTCGTAGAGGATCTTTCAGAATGGGTGTACCAGTTGGAGGTGATATTGTGCGCATAAGGAAGGTATGAGATGGCTCATGGGTATTGAGACAATGTGGTCTCGTGAATTGGGTCTCTCGGGATGAGTGTTGTTGGGTTACGTCATGTTTTGAATGGAGCTAATATTATTTTTAAGGCAAGTCAAGGGTAAATTGGAAGAAGTTGAGTCGGTAGTAATAGTGGAATCAGCATGATTGCGGCAATGATCAGTTCCTTCGGCGTGTTAAGTTATACATGTGGTGGTTGTACGTACGGGCTTGACAGCCACCATAGTTTGATTGATTTGGGAGGTATTTGATTCAAATGGCCTTGTTGTGAATGGATTTCGGAAGAGTTATAGCGGTTTAGACCACGACTTGAGGTTTGTATTTTTCTGCGGTTACGAGAATTCAGTTGCGTGTTGCAATTGTTCTTCTGAAATGAGTGGAGCAAAAGTGGTTCTATCCTGTGAGCACGTAATTTTTTACCGTACCCGAATTACCTTTATAAAAATCATCAAGTAATTTTTTAATTAATTATTAGTCATTTTAGGATTTTATTAGGTATTTAATCACTCAGTTGTTAACTAATTAATTCATGAAAATACTAAAAAATATCATGCATTGCATTTAGGATTTGTCTTACATTTTGTTAGGTTTAGGTTAGTAATTATTGATTTTATAAAATTGGAAAAGTCATAAAAATAGTGTATCTTTACACTCTTTTAGTTTTAGTATTTAATCCCGAGAATATAACATTGTGATTAATTCTATAAATAGTTAATCTAGTTTAGTTTCACATTTTCGATAAATTAGGATTTCAATTACTAGGACTTTTGATTTCTTTTTAATTGATTAAAAGTGAGTTTTAAAATAACCAAAAAAGAACTATGAAAGAAAAAGAAAGCAAAGAAAAGAGGGATTGGATTGGGCTGGAAATCAAACCAGCCCAGGATTAGAATCAACCGGATCAGCCCAATAACCAAATCAGCCCATACCCATTTCCCCTCCATTCAATCTGGACCGTTAATCCTGATGAAATCCAACGGCCCAGAACCCCCCATCCTTC
>MCJB01049393.1:30543-67087 GCA_002018475.1 Nicotiana obtusifolia
CCCCCCCTCCAGTTCATCATCATCCAAACACCCCACTGTTCGGAACCCTAGTAGTTCGCTGCTATGGTTGTTCCTCCGCCAAAAATGGTCCAAGAATAATCCAAATCCCACACCAAACCACCACCATCATCTTCCCCACTTCAATCAACCCCATCTTTAACCAAAAACACTTTTAAAAAGCTTTTGATTAGGGTAAAAGTCAGACCTTTAAGGGTCTAAAATCGAACACGATTTTGAGGCCGATTTGAGTAAGAATCGACTTTAGACGTGTGTTTTTAACAAGAACATACGTTTAAAATCAATTTTAGCTCAAAAAATCCGAATGGTAGAGCATTGTTATTTGAGGTATTTTCATCTTTTTCAATTTTTTATTTTTCTTTCTTTCTTGTTAGGTGTTCATCTTCTACTTCTTTCTGTTAGTTTTGTCATTTCTTCGAGTTCTAGGGTTTTACACAGATAGCCATTTTTCGCTTTTGATAGGCTAGCCCGCAAAATTAGTCTAAAAAGGCCGAGTCGTCAAGTGACTATAAGTTAAAGAGGTTCACGGATAAAATTGGTTTTTGGGGTAAAAAAAAAAAAGAAGCCCAGTTAGGTTTGGACTGATTAATTTCGGCCCAGAAGAAATTAAAAGTCATAGAACTAAGTAATAAAAACTTTGGGGGGTAAAGGGGAATTTGGGAAAGTTGATAACAAATTCTGTTTTGAAGGTTGTTAGAGGTCACATGTAAAGAATCAAAATTTGTTATAGGTAAGAGGAGAATACCGTGTGAGGTGCTGATAATAGAAAAAGGAATCAAAATCTAAAGAAAAATCTAAAAAATGCATAGGGGGTGGGGGCTGAGGTCTGCTTGGATTGGGGGTATAAAAGAAGGGGGGTCGTTCAACAGAAAAGGGGGGCTGGAAATTTTTTTTTTAAAAAAAAAAGCAAAAGAGAGGGTCTGAGAGAGGAAGCCATTTAGAGAGAGTTCTAAGTCTGAAAATATTGAGGAAAAAACAGAGGAGAAGGCAGTCCAGGAGAGAGTTAAAAAAAAAGCAGAGTGGTCGTTTGAAAGAAAAGGAGAAAGGTCATTTGAGAGGATTCTTTTGGAAGTCGAGAGCAATTAAAAGGATAGCACATTGAAGAAGGGAGAAGGAAGATAGTTAGAATCTTCATTGTTTTGGAGAACGTCTGTCGGAAGTAGCTGGGACATCTGCTTTGGTGCGATCCGTTTGACACTGTGTCGACGAGTGCGGGCAACAGTTTGGTTAATACAGTTGCTGCTAGCTGTTTGTGTGCTGTTGCTATTACGGAAACGAGTCTGTTTGCTACGATTAGGTATGTAGAAATCTTTCTTTGTAATCACTCTTTCATTCTAATCAATAATATCTATATTATGTGAATTGGTCATTTGATTCTGGTTAAGATGTAATTTAAGCAAAATCATTCTTTACGTCGGTTCGTTGTTGTTTAACACTTTAGAATGTTATGTGTTAATCAAGCTATATTAACGGCTGTCTGGTTCCTCACTACATTAACAGAGTATGCCAAATCAGGATTTAGTTTTCTTTTCCCAGTATTTTGTCTCTTACTTCGTATGGCTGCTGCGTTATTAGTTGTTGCTTTGCTGCTGGAATGTATTTAAAATATGATTGAAGCCCATTTGTTCAAAGATGGCTGATAATAAGTATTATTCCATTAGCTGCCTTGAAATCTGGTCAGTGTTTAAAAGGGATAGGAGTGATAAACTCTTCCACAATATGATGCAATCCTTATTTCTGTAATTACCTAAGGAATTTGCATTCATGTTTGTCAAGTTGATTTGATGACTAGTCACTGTGTTGATATTCTGAAAGCAGTGTCGTTTCAAGATATAATTACAGTTGTGAGTTTAAAGGGTTATACTTGCAATTAAACTATGTTGATTGATTCATAGCCGTTGTATAAATAGTTCCAGCAGTGTAAACTTTGAAACATATTCCCTTTTATGAAAGTATTGATCCAGATTAGTTCGTTTATAACAATTGACATGGGTTAGTGCTGATAATGCAAAAGGTTCTAACTGGCTATCTTTGAAAGTTATTTCCAAACTCTCATGGTGCTTGCTTCCAGTACGACCATAGTTAAGTTTGTAAACGCATTTATAGTAGGCTTGATCCACTATGTGTTTAAGGCTAATTGGGCTAATTATTATATATGTAGCGGGAATAGTTCTTAAAATTAGTAGAGGCGTGCCATATGATTAATAACAAATGACCCTCTAATTGATTAGATGAAAGATTAAGATAAATAAGCTTTCAATGTTTGAACTCAGGAAGTTTAATTCAAGCACAATTAATTACATTGTCATTATGGGTACGGTTCCCGTGACATGATGACAATGCTAACTTCGGGGGTGCCTTTAGGTGGCCCGATTTCAATAATTTCCGACAATGAGTAATATTAATTTGAGGTGTGCCATACCCAAATAAAATTGACGAACATATGGCCCTCATTAATTCAACACTTAGAAAACCGAGGCGTGCTATTCAGTAAATTTCATGGCCCTCGAAAAGTTAAAAACGCGTAGTTGTTTTAGGCGCGTTGTTTTAATAATTGAATTTCCTAAATTCGGGTGCGCATTTATGTGACCCAAATCCAAAATCCCGATGTTTAATTAAAAGATGTTACAAATTACGGGTGCATTTATGTGACGTGATTCGTGACATATTTTGATTAACATTGCAATTCTCCAATAATTTTAAAAGGCGGAAAAGCGGAATAAAGTGAAATGCACTATAGGCTAATAACAGGTATTAAAAATTGATTAATAAAGCCGATTGTGACAATAAGCGACCGTGTTAAAACCACGGAACCCGAGGGTGCCTAACACCTTCCCGCGGGTTAACAGAATTCCTTACTTAGAATTTCTGGTTCGCAGACTTCTTTATGAAAGTCGAACTTTTCCTCGATCTGGGATAAAACCGGTGACTTGGAACACCAATCTAAATTTCCAAGTGGCGACTCTGAAAATAATTCAATAATCCCATTTCGATCAATGTCACTTTAATTGGAAAAACTCATTTTTATACATTTCCTCTATTCGGGGGAGTGTATACGAAAAGAGGTGTGACATATCCAATCAAGTGTTTACTGTCACGACTCAAATTCATGTGACCAGCACCTGGCGTACTACCCGACCCGAGTGAACCAACCCATATGTCAAGACCAAGTATAATTACGGAAGCCAATTGAAAATCTTGTACATTTTCAAATCAAGTCACAACTTATTTTTTTCATTTCCAAAGTCATACATGAAACTTTTAATAAAAATAATATAATCAAATTAAATGATTAGTCCTTTATGCATGACGTCCACAATCCTATTTTTACAATCCTACAACTATCTATGGAGCTTCTATACCAAAGAATGGAACCAACACTTGGAGTAATTCCAACAAAATAAAATAAGAAAGAACATGATAGCTAACGAAATAAAAGTGGTGCTTCATAATACCTCGGAAAGAGAGTCATCCTAGCCTGACCACATGCCACGTATCATACATCATCCTGAAACAAGTAAAGTAAGCGGGACCCTGGAGAGGGCCCCTAAGGGCTGAGTACACCACAACGGTACTCAATAAGTGTATAAATTCTCTCTAACTTAACTTCTTGGGACAAACTTATGCATCAATATTTGATATAAAACGATAAGAAATTTATCAGTTCATGATCCTTGTCATTTTAAATAAAAGACAAGTAAAACATAACCCACAATATACACTTTTAAAACATTTATATCAACCCAAGATTTTGGATAAAAAATCATACAAAATCATTCCATTTGCTTTAAGTCATCGAAATCACTTTCGGCTCCTTAGGCCTAAACATAAGAAAACCATCCTTACCTTTCACTGGGAGTACCATACCATCACCGACATAAGAAGGTCAACTAGGTTATGTACCTAGCGGCAAGTATCATATACCCTACTTGCTCAGGTCGTCTCATCGTAGTGCCGACCATGCTAATAATAGTACAAAATAGTACTCTCTCAAAGGAGAGCACTCTGCCGTAATCTATACCACAAAGTGGCCATCTACGCCTACACCGGCACGTGTAGTATCATGACAACGAACACAATATATCCGAAGTCAATCTCGGTGAACACAAGTAACTTCCAAAATATTTGATACTTCAAAAATAGATTCATAGCATAGTAGCTTCAAAGGATCTATTTTTATCAAATTATAGTACTTATAGAAAATCTAAATCATTTGAACAAAATCGAACAAACAACCTTCTACATACTAAAGCCTTTAGCAATTTAATATCAATCTTTAAAAGATACCACAAGTGCTATTCTGCTCATCAATTTTCAAAAGAAATACTTTTCATGAAAACTTATCTTTAGCAGTCAAATATGTGTACTCTTTTCAATAAATAAGTTTTGATAAAAACTTATAACATTTACCTTGAGTGTCATTTTTCCAACAAGATTTAAAATAAAATATTATAAAACAACATGACACTACATATGCAACATAATATTTTAGTACATGGAGACATCTGTACTTGTTTGTCTTGACAAGCACGAAAGCACATTGTCAAACAACTTAAGTATTAACTTAAAACATGCTTTTAGAGAAAGTCCCTCAAGTAGAGTGAGTTTTAATCAACTTACCTCGCTTTCGCTTTATTAACATTCTTAAGCTTTCAGTCCTCTTTCATTATTCCAATGTTGATTAAAATGCTCAAACATCACCAATAAGTCGATATCTACAATTAGATATCCTAATTACATCAAAATATGACCTAAATATTAAAAAATATTCATATATGACTCATAAGTTGACCACAAGCCTCCAACAACTCAAATCACCAAATAGATTAAGATGCTAGACCATTCAACGTCATTCTTATATTTTATTACCCATTCAAAGTCATTAATGATACTACATCAATTGTCCAATGCCACCAAGTTACTATTCATCATCTTCCATAATCAACACTTGCAAAATGTACAATTTGAGTGATCACTTAGTTGATCACTTCCACCTTTTGCTAACAAATAATTCCATAGGTTTATTGTATTCATCAATTTCATCGCCAAGATTATCATTCATCTTCTCTCTTATTTTCTCAAAAATACTATTCACGCCATGAACTAGAATTTTATAATCCAATCTTTCAACCATTAAAACTTGTAAAACATACTTCAAATACTTCTAACTACTCATAATAAATGAGTTTGAAGAATTGGAATTACCTCTAGTAGATCAATCTTGAAAAATCACGACTTTGGTGATTTTTGTGTTCTTGAGGATTTGATGATGAAATCTAGTATTTGGATATAAGAATGATGTTAGAACTCATGTATATTGAGTGAGAATCAACCCAAAACATCATTAACAACTTACCTTAGTTGATTGGACTTGATTTGAGCTCAAAATCACTTCTTCACCTCAAGAACCCTAACCCCCAATACACAAAATACTCTCTTCTCCCGATTTTGTATTTATAAGCCCAGATTTCTGGTTTCAGACACGGCCCCGGATGCTGCACATCCCTAGTTCACTCCTCTTTGAAGCTCGGATGCGGACCCAGATGCTATTACAGTACTTCACTGCCAGTCTTTCTTTCGGACGCGGCTCCGGATGCTTCGCATCCCCACTTCACTCCTTTGCCAGCCTTTGGTAATTTGGTCATAACTTCTTGTAGGAATATCTAAATGAAAAACGGTTTGAAGCGTTAGAAACTAGCCTCAAAGATCTTTCATTTGATAGGTTTTTACATCACACACACACACACACACACACACATATATATATATATATAAAACATATATGTAGATATGCTCGTCCAAAGTTTGGTCTTATGCGTACTCATTTGGAACTTTAGTTTATCATGTACTTTCCAACTTGATTTGTCCCAAGGGCTCTCCTTATGCCTTATATAACTTCAAATACACCTCGTACACTTATTATCGTATCAAATTAATATCCATCATATTAATAGTCCTCGTCTGCACACAAAATAATATAACTAAAACACATCAACTTTCTTAATAGCGCTTAAGTATTTCAAAACTTTCCGGGGTGCGACATTTATTGTACTGGTGGTTCAGGGGTTATGATGAAATTCTTAGACTCTCGCGTAGCAGCATGATAGGTGCAGTGAGCGGTTTGGAAATTGGAAGTTAAGGATCAAGGTTGTGGTTTGGTTTTGATAAGAATACCACGAGGTCGTAGGGGCGGGGGAGGATTTCAGATGTTCAGTGTATGCTGGCACTATTGCCGGGCAGCCTGAGGATGGTCTATTTTGTGGTATGAGTGTTGGGGTATTGAAATGTGGATGCTTGGCTAGTATTATAGAAATAGCATGGTCGATGGCCATTGATGTTCAGATCTTGCTACCTGGTGCGGAAGGTTGTGGGAGTATATCCCACAGGAAGATCGTATAAGTGTGACGTGTTAGTCATGTGCTTGTTAGGGATCAAAATCGGGTATGGAGATTCTAGTATTATCGCAAATGGGAGAGTTTACGCCTGAGGGACGCTCTATTCCTATGGTTATGGATCGTGAGGGGGAGGGGAGGGGGGTTGTTTCGGATTAGACGACTGCTTGTATGTGTCATGAATAGGGTTATTATGGGTCTTTAAAAGGTTATCAAGCCAGTAGGCAGTGATTGGAATCGGCTTGAGGTCCGTTGGTAGATCTGATGTGGATGTATGCTCTACATCAGGTTGGATGTGTTCCTTCAGCCTAGCATTGCTTATAGAGGAGTCTTCAGGTGTTGGATGTTATTCCTATCGTCAGCTATTCTATGTGAAATGACTTGATTATTCTCACATGTGTTGTGATCCCTTGTAGTTTGTGGAGTCATATGAGCAAGATGGCTCTCGAGATGCAGGTCGTTATAGTACCTTAGTCGTGCTTGGCATTTTGTAGTGCATGGCGTTATCTGTCTCCTCAGGGTTGTGTTTATACACTTGGTGTGCTTGTGGTCGATATTCGGGCATTTCGTGGGTATGAGCATTCTGGATCGGTAGGTATTTCCTTATAGATTGTTATGCGTGGATCAGGTGGCATGCCGCTGCGGGTATGATGTTTGGGTCAGGTTGCACGCTATAACGGTATCATGTGTGGATCGGGTTGCATGCTGCAATAGTGAGATGTTGAGTACGGTCCCTTATACTTATTTTGTGTGCCTTGTTTCTCATCTCTAAGATAGGTTAATAGCATATGTTTGACCATTTTATTTGTTACACAGGCTGGATAGTTCTTTGTCAGAGTTCGTTTTTCCTTATGGGTCACATTCGAGTTTGCAGCTTGTTGGCGCATTGATGGCGTCATATGGGATTTTTGGCGGTGTTTGAGATGGCTTATTGCCCGAACAGCTTGTACTGGGCGAGACGAGGTTATTCGACCTGAGATCAGTGCGGTTGGATTTATGTAGGGTATATTAGAGAGAAAATATCGTTATTCATTTCAGAATGAGGTAATGGTTCTTGTCAGGTGAAGGGACTCCATGATTTATTGATTTGGTTCGGTGGTTATGAGTTTCTATACAGGCAGTACTGCGAGAGTTGGAACAAGGCTTATATGTGTTATGAGGTGAATTGTGGGCATCAGATTCATGAACTTGCAGCTATTGTAGTCGGAGGACGTTATTATGGGCAAAAGACTTATGTGGTGCAAGGTGTGATTTCAGCATAGGTGCATGATCATGTTTTGGTACAGTGTGTAGTGATTGATGTGGTGTTCGTATGTTAAAAAAAAATCGGGTCTCGTGGAGAATTCAGATATTGGAATTTGGTTCTAAGGCTTGTTAGCTAAGGTTATATAGAGGATCTCTAGTCTGGCTCAAGCTAATATGCTCATATGGGTTGTGGTGGCACGGGTAGGTGCACGAGGTGTTGAAGAGTGATTTTGGACAACTCCGAAACGGTTCTTGGCACGTTCGAGGATGAACGTATGTTTAAGTGGGGGAGAATGTAATGACCCGACCGGTCGTTTTGAGCTCACGCACCATTCGGCGGTTTGAGGCCTTGAGTAGTTTCACTTAAGGTATTATGACTTTTATGTGTGGCCAGAATTGAATTTCGGAAAATTTGGAGTTGATTTGGAAAGAAAATTCTAAATTCGGAAGCTTTAAGTTGCAAGAGTTGACAAGGGTTTGACTTTTGAGTAAACGACCTCAGAATCGGGGTTTGAAGATTCCAATAGGTTCGTATGATGATTTCAGACTTGGGCGTATATTCAGGTTGACTATCGGGTGATCTAAAGTTGGCTTTTTGAAGGTTTTAGAATTTTTTAAGTTTGATTTGAAGTGGACTTTGGTGTTATCGATGTCCATTTGAGGTTACGAGCTTTGAAATAGGTTTGTATCATGATTTGTGACTTGTACGTAAAGTTTGATGCCATTCCGGAATGTTTAAGTATGAATCGGACGCGTTCGTCAAAGTTTGAACGTTTGAAAGTTTACAGAAAGGTTTCGATTGTCGATTCGTAGTTTAGATGTTGTTTGGTGTGATTTGAGGCCTCGAGCAGGTTCGTGTTATATTTTGGGAGTGATTTGTGTAATTGGACAGGGTCCCGAGGGCTTAGAGTGTGTTTAGGAGGTGTTTGGGTTGTGTCGCGCTCTTATTTGATATTTTGGCGCGTTTCTTTGGGCATAAAGGGAACTATATTGAGAAAATGACCTTTGATTTGTGATTGTATTGAACCATTAGACCCGTATTGTAATTACAGAGCCACAGCAACAAGAATCGTCAAATTCTGATATCGTATGAGAGAGTTATGCCCATTTCCGTGTCGAACAAAATTGCTGGTTTTTGGTGCGAAGCTTTGTTCTTCGCGAGAGGTTCCGCGAACGCGAAGAAGGATTTATGGGTTGACCGGTCAACGCAAAAAATTCCCAAGGTCCCCCGCGAAAGCGATGAAGAAAAATTATCTGGACAGTGTTTTAAACCGAGAATTTTAGTATTTTGGGCATATCTTGAGTTTTAGCTCTGTTTGAGGTGATTTTCGCTTTGTTTTTCTTGTCTCCATAAGGGGGTAAATATCTGACCTTTATTTTGATATTTCTCCATGATTATTTCTGTTGGTTATTATTTTTATCTGTGTTTGGATTGTAGAAATTGGAATTTTGAGCCTCAAAGTTGAGAAATGGTAAATCCTTGATTTAAGGGTCGTTTCATGGACGAAACTGGATGATTTTCTGGATATATACCATATGAGTTATGGATAATATTTATTTTTAAAAATTTTCGGAATCCGAACATGTGGGCTTGAGGGTTGACTTTATTGACTTTTCGAGCGAAGTTAGGGATTGTTATAAATTGATTTACTATGAGTATTAGAGTATATTTTTATTGATTTGCATATTATTTGACTAGTTTTGGAGAGATGAGCATCTGTTTGGGGTGTTAGAGTGGTGTTGGAGCCGGTATGAGGTGTGAGGGGAAATTTACCCCGTAGCTATTATATTCTTATGAGCTACATGTTGTGGGAGTTATGAGGTGACCGGTGTCCGTGCATATGCTAGAATTCCTGATTTTGTCCGGATAAACTTAGGTTCATGCCATGCTATAACTGTATTATTTGAGTTATCTTTGCTCGTTTAATTCCTTTATTTCGCGTATAACTTGAGATTAGACTTGCATAGGGTGATAGACTTGCTATTTTAGAGATGTGACAAACTACTTGATAATCCGCTGAATAATTTGTGCTTCCCTTATGAATTTCTCCCGCGTTGTGCGTATTCATTGCTAAGTTTTCTTAATTTCATAACTCATGCATATATTCGTGAGTGGGGTCAAGGACCCGTTAAAGCTTCTTATTCTAATGGGATCGGGCCGTTCGCCTCGGCAGGATTTTGTACCATACTCTTATGGGAGCGAGCCGTTCGCCTCGGCAGTTCAATAGATGCATCTATGGTTCGTGACGCTCAACACTCGACAGTGTACACATTATTATGGGATTGAGCTGTTCGCCTCGGCAGCATCATATTTCTTATGGGATCGGACCGTACGATCTCGGCATAATCGTGCGTTATATCGCTAATAGTCCGAATATTCACGAAATTTTACTTCCAATGATGCCTTTCATTTTATATGGTATTTCTTATTCATTTGATATCGGCACTTGATATTTATTCGAGCTTTTTAGATTGGATACGAGATTGAGAAGTTTATATCGTTAAAAGAAATTTTGAAAGATTATGCTGGTTACCGTGTTATCCTACTATTACTGTTGTACTTCATATCTATTTAGGATTTAGCATACTGCTTTATTGGACCTTTAGTAAGTGTCGGCGTTGACCCTTCGTCACTACTTCTCCGGGGTTAGGCTAGATGCTTACTGGGTACATGTTGATTTACGTACTCATGCTACATATACTGCACTTATTGTGCAGATATATATATATATATACACATACGTCTGGTGGTCTTTTGGGTGCAAGGGCGCGGCTGTTGCGGGAACTTTTACGGTGAGCTGCATTCCATTTACGATCCGCAACATACAGAGTCTCCATCAAAGTTACTTATATTCTCCTGTCTAACTTGTATTCCAGACAGATGTTGTATTATTATTGTACTCTTTAGTAGATGCTCTTGCACTTGTGACACCGGGTTTTGGGGGTTCTTACGTGATGTTCATTGTTGTAGATCACGTAATTCTTATCATTTCACCTTGTAATTATATTTTATACAGAAGTTAGAAATAAAAATCGCGGGTTTTCTACGAGTACCAGACCTTACTTTACTTATTTAATGGTATTCATGATTTCAAATATAATAAAATGAGTAACTAAGTTGATTAAGCACCGTTGGCTTGTCTGACGGTGGCGTTAGGCACCATCACGATCTATAGTGAATTTTGGATCGTGACACTTATCTCAATCAATTTACACTTAAATATTTGTACTAGTTCCTAATACAGATTCTGCCAGAGAGTAAAATAAGTCAAAAATTCACAAATACATGAATATATCACAAATACATGAATATATCAAAAATTCACAGAGTTACATGGGCTAATTTCCAAGTTAAATTGTTAATTATACTGAAAAGATAACTAATAGACCATGTTTTATGTGATTTTCTTGAAATAAACAATATACCAGAGGATTGGGAGGAGTATGCATAGCGCATATAATTGATGCGTGATGCAGTCAATTATTATGCCTGCAAATACTGAGTATAACGCATATATACATGCGCTATATCTTAATGGGGTAACTGGCCATTAAGGTATAAGGCATATTTTAGATGCGTTATACATAATATGGTCCTCAACATTTTTTATTCCAATTTTTGTCTCTTGCGTCAAAATTTCTAATATTTTTGTTCCGGACTCTAAAAATAGAGGTAAGAGTTGTGAATATCGTTTTCGTACGTGTAGAGTTAGTATGCTTTTAGAATTTCCAATTATAGGTAGGACATGATATCCCAAATAGCTAAATTATTGGAATTCGATAAAGATTAGAAATCTATGTAATAAATTATTAGGTAAAGTTTTACATTTTATAGTTTTATTCAACATGAAATTATTTTGTGAAGAAATAATTTATCTTTTGAAGAATATAAAAGTCAATTAAATTTTGAGGATATTTTTGCCGATCAAGCGTTTTTAATACCTTGCTTTTATAATAATAAGAAAAATTGTACATTAAAATGCTAAAATTTTAACCCAATTATGTAGAACATAAATAAAGTACACAAAAAATTACCACATAATTATTATTATTAAACTTTAATAGTCGAAGAAAGAAAAGTGGAGAAATTAGAGTGGAAACAGTTGCCAAAAAAAAAAAAAAAAAAGGAGGAAACAGTTGCAACTTGAATTGGGAACGATTACAAATTCATAGGGGATTGACCAAAATTCAAGTAGGCAGAAGTTTAGTTGAATTCAGAGTTCGAAATATTTGGTGAAGTTAAATTTACAATTTTATCCAATGTGGGTTATCTCTTGGAATGAATTTAGCCTTGTAATGGCATAATAGTCGATTAATATTTTCGGATATTTTTATCATTCAACATTTAGGGTGAAATATTTATACTTTTATAATAATATTAGTCTCTATGTTTGTGCGATGCACGAGATACCTTGTCTAAATATTAAGCACATACCAAAAGTAATACACTTCTAATTGCATAAACTACTTGTTATATATATATATATATATATATATATGTAGGAAGTTCAATAATTAGTATATATATAGAGAGAGAGAAAGCATGAGTAGTTAAAGCAAGTAAATAATGTGAAATTCGAATTATTTTATAAAATATAACACTCGTAATGGTATCTCGCAATTCAAAAGTCTCTGTACGGGTGTGGATATGTTTATATAAATACCTTCACTGATCCGTTTTTGTTTTTGTTTGTTTGATCCAATTATTTAAATTGTGCAAACCACATGAAAAAAATGATACATTACCTATTGGTGTTCCACTTTCACTTAGACTCAAAGATCCTCTAGCTTGACGTGATCAATTGCTATTCATATATGATACCTTATAAATATATGACGTGTCCTAACTCCACCCTTCTTCTGCTGAATGCAATAAATATGGCCAGGACAATTATCTAAACATATTTACTAAATATACCATGTTGTCATTTCATTACTTAACTCTAAAAGTTAAGCATATATTCTACTTGAGATGCATGTATACATATTTATATTTTTGTTTAGTCAGATTATTTTAAGTAACGTAATGAATACAAAATTTCACGATGGTCATTATCTATTATGAAATATTTTTGTTTGATTACTCTTAAAGAAATTTCTTTAACTTTGAAAGGCATAATACTCTGACGAAATTGCTTTTTATAAGAAATATAAAAATAATAATAGATAAATAAATAACTATTTACTTGACAATATTGATGTCTTATTATTTGCGAATATAAGTGTTAGATCAAATATAAGTCCTATAACTATCAAGTTACAAAGTTAGTGAGCCAAGTAATTTCTACCAAACTTTTTTTTTACTAATATAATTTAAAAATTAACATCCTCGCTATAGTTTGAATAATTTTTCACTTGATGTTAGAAATAATACAAGACGGAGTTCCTCCGTCTTGCACAAAGTTCCTTCATGGATCAATATTTATTACCTATTACTTATAAAAATCTGATTTTGTTTAACTAAATATTTTAAAGAGTCATAGTGAAGCATGCTTTCTTGGAATCGCCCCTAGCCATGCGATGAAATTCTAAAAAATTAAGAGATGAATATAGTCATTAGAGAGGGGACAGAACTTGTAGAATTTCTTATAGCTATTAAAAAACAAAGAAACCTTATAGACTTTAAAATGAGAAAATCATATTCTCATATTAAAGTGACGATAAGTTCTTTTCTCACAAATGAAATGAATCTTGAAAATTATATTTTACAGTAGAAAATTCCTTAATTAGCGGCAAAGTCGTACTTTGTCTTTAAAAAAAAAGGCACCAATTAAGAATGTGCTCCGTCGGAAATCAAACTCATAAAAAACGGTAGAGTAAAAGATATTGGCAATTAAAAATCGTGATTAGCTCCATACCATTAAAAGTGTCTTTGCCTGTTTCCATCCAAATGCACTTTGGATATTAGCTACAAATTTTTTGCTAGAACCAAAGACACAACGAAGAAGAAATTAAATGCAAAACTTACATCTTCTTAGACAAAAAAATAATATTCTGTCATTTTAATTTGTCCGTGTGTTGTCTTCAACAAATTACAAACAATCGTCTCTTTCAAAATTCTGCACATAAAACTTACAAAAAATAATATATATATATATACATACATGTTTGTGTTCACATACAGCCAATAAATATTTTTATATATAATTAAATTTAGACAAATCGACCCAATCCATCTTCAACAGAAAAGGGAAGCACGGGAGTCTTGCTGACATATAATATGTAGCCGCACAGGCATAATTCGCATACATTCGATATAAAAAATTAAAATAAATAAATAAAAGCATAACCACTCAACCAAACACAACTGCTAGATAAGGAAGCATTGTAACATTGCATAAAGTGAAAATTACCAAAGCTTGAACAATTCCTTTGTAATCCTTTTTTTTTTCTCCCTTAACTTCAGCCGCCACTTTTTTTAGAGAAGGAAGCATTGTGACATTGCAGAAAGTGAAAATATTACCAAAGTTTGAACAACTCCTTTGTACTCCTTATCTTTTTCTCCCTTAAATTCAGTCACCGCCTTTTTTTCTTTTTTTCTTTTGCTAACCTCAAAAATAATCTAATACAAATCTCTTTGACTACGATGCTAAACACGTTTTATAAGCATATGAATAATGTGAATCCTAATATTAAACAACTACACAGAAGAATATGATTCCTAGTGTGCATCGCATATAACTTCTTAAAAGAGTATGAATCCTAGTGTATATCGTATATAAATTCTAGTTATTACAATAATATCCAATTTGGAATAATTTCTTTTGGAGAAATATTTAATATTGAGGGGCGTAAAAGTTCCCTGATATTTCAGAAATTTTTTTATCGTTTAATATTTAACATAGAATTTATATATATATATATATATATATATATATATATATATATATATATATATATATTTTGGTTAAATAGAGTTTTTATTATTTATAAAACAAAATAGAAAACGGAGAGGGACATGGACCTTACCTCCCAAAAGAAAGTACATGTACTTATGATCATCTTAAAGTGTTGACTGTAAGTACCTAAGTAGTAGTGAGAGGTTAGACATATGATAGTGCGACGATTGCCCATTTTGTAGTAGACAGTCGTATGTACAAGTTTTCTTAGGTCAGCTATACAAAAAAGTACATCTGTTCCTATTCTGATTAAATGGATGTGAGTTTTGATCTCCCGTATGTACCTCTGACAGATGTCAATGCTGTCAGGAATTTGCAAAAAGATATCAAAAAAGCGCGAGTTATCTTCAGTTTTGCTTTGACTCCTGAAAGAAGGAAAGCCAAGCTGAAGATATTTATCCTTGTGTTTCTTGTGCCTGCACTGTTATGTTGGTGAAGCTGTTGGCTGTACTTGTTTATGGTTGCTAGTGATTAAGCTGCTACTGATGTGTGATGTCTGATGAATCAGATTCTCTGTGTTGATGTTACTGGTGTTGATGTTGTATTGGTGTGAGTACATTGCCTGGTGTTGGTTTGTCCTTGCATACTTGTTTGTTTCTTTGTCTTCTTTCAATGTTGCTTCCTGTTCTGTGATTGCATTTGATGAATTATGTGGTGCTGTCTGACCTCTTCAAGGCTGATATTGTTGGGGTTGATTCTGTTCTGTGCTGTGAATTGAGTTGGTTGATTGTGTTGCTTTGAGTGGTCTGATCCTGTTGATTGCTCTTGATGTTCAGATATGTTCTGGTGATTGAGTTTGTTGATGATGCTGATTTTCTTTGCTTGTTGTGTTTGCTGCCTCCTGTATGTTGCTGTTGATCCTCCTTTTTTCTTGTGCTTTCCTTAGGTTTGAGTGTCTTTGTTGATTGTGGTGTTGTTTGTTGAGTCTGCTGCTTCTGTCCTGCCTTGTGTGTTTGTGAATTGGGATGTTGTTGTCTGCTGTGTGCTGCTTTTGTTGTCTGACTTTTGTGTGGGACTGTCTGTAGCTTGTTTCCCTTACTGATACAGTGTGTTTGTGTGCAATTGTGCTCTCAAAGATGTGTGCTGGCTAGTAAGTTCCATAATGATTGATAGAAATGCAGGAGATTGAGTACTGTGAGTACTAATACCATACCTTGCATTTGAGTCAATAATCTGGACCTTATCCAGCCATTTACATTGTTGAAGGTACTGTTGTATTCAGTATGGGGATACTGCTGTTGATGTTTGTGTGTTTTTTAGTGCTGCTTTTGTAAGAAGTAGTTAAGACTGCTGAATTTCTGCTTTGAACATCTGTATTGATCTGTTTTGACATTGTTGTGATGTCTTCTGAAATCTGCCTTGATGTTATTCTGCTGCTGCTGTGTTGTTTGGTTATATTGCACTGTTCTGTTCCTGCTGTCCATTCTCTGCAGTGATCTGATGTATTCTTGTTGCTGCTGGTGCTTTGCTGCTTTTTGTTGTGCATGTGTTGCATATGTCTTCTTCTTACTTTGGGCGATATATTGTTGGCTTTGTTCTGCTTTTGATTGCCTGTTTTCTTCATGTTGCATCTTTTCCTTCCTGTTAGTAGGCAACCATTTGATGTGTTGGCTGTCAAGGATCAGTGTATGCCAGTGTGTGCTGTTTGCATTCTTCTGCTTCTGCTTTACTGTTTCCTCCATATTGTTCTTCTTTTTTCTGATAAAGAAGCCAGTTATTCTGTCCTCCTCTTTGTTGCTGAGCTTCTGATAAGCAGCTGTCTTGGCTACATGTCTGATTTTCTGATTTTGAGCAGGATATGTGTCTGCAGCTTTGATCTTCCTGTTAGCAGGTAACCTGCAAAAAAGAACCTTGTTAATGTGTAAATGAATTCTGAGATGAGATTGCTCCTGATCAATGCTAGTATCTGCTGAGGTGAGAGTGATGGCATGTCTGCTGTTGCTGAAGCAAGATGACTACTGCTTGAGTTCTGATCTTAGTCTGTCATTGGTGCTGCTGCTCTCAGTGGCAACACTACTATTGTCACTGGTGTTGCTGCTCTCTATTAGCTGCTCAGATATCTGCCTTTTAGTGTCTGTGTTTCTGCAATATCCCTGCAAAATTAGTAGAAAAGTTATAGAAACTGCTGCTGGTCCTAGCCTTGTTGTATTCTGCCTTCCTGGTGCCTTGATGTGTTCTGCCTTCTGCTGAAGAGTACATGTCTGCTGTGTTTGTATCTCTTTTGGCCTTTGTTGCTGTTGTGAATGATCAATGCTAGTGACCTTGTTGGTGGCCTAACTGCTATTCCTAAAATAGGTCAACTGTTGCAGCTGCTGAATGAGTTCTATCATTTGTTTTTCGCTGGTGCTGCTGATTTCACTAGGAGCACAAATACATGTCTGCTGTGTTTGTATCTCTTTTAGCCTTTGCTGCAGTTATGAAAATTTCTCCATAGCATGATCATTGCTAATATCTTTGTTGGTGGGCTGACTGCTGATTCTGAAGCAGGTCAATTGCTGTTTGTGCTCTATCTTTTGTCTTTCCCTGGTGTTGCTGATTTCACTGGAAATATCACTATTGTCACTGGTGCTGCTGACCTCCATTGTCTGTTCAGGTTGTTGTCTTTCACTATCCATGCTTCTGCAGTATCCATGCAAAAGTAGCCAAGAAGATATGGGAAAAATGTGAAGTTGCTGCAGTTGAATATCCTGTGAGTTTGTGATAGGCAGGTTCTTGGTTGATGTTAAGTATATATAAAAAAATCTGACGATAATGAACTATCTGACGATGAACAGCTTTTTAACAACATATTAAAAGATGATTTAGATTCTTCATCTACATCTTCAGTAGAGTCTGACCAGGATGAACTCCCTCAGATCAACGTTCTCACAAAAGAACAAGATCTTCTTCTTGAAGTAATTACTGATCTTCAAGACCCCGAGCTTAAAAAAGATTATCTAGGAAAAGTAAAAAAGGTCCTCGATAAGCCTTCAACATCCTCATCATCAACTCTTCAAAATCATCCCCAGGTAGCCAATACCTACAACATTACAGACATTCTTGAAAGATTCCTCAGAAAATTCTAAGGTAGTAAAGATAACCATTTCAGACCTTCAATCTGAAATAGCCTACCTAAAGGAAGAAATTAGGGAAATTAAAGCTAGACAAGAATTAGATAGACTTGTCCTTCAACAATTATCCAATGAGCCAGGAAAGCTCAAAGAGACTGTACAGGACAGTGCACTCTCCAACTAAGACGATGATGAATTAGAATCTTTTCTAGGATGCATTTTCTCAATCAGAATCCTTGCTTTATTTGACATTGGTGCAGACCATAATTGCATTCAAGAAGGTGTCATTCCAACTAAGTTTTTTGACAAAACCAAAGAAAGCCTAAGGGCTGCCAATGGTGAAAAACTTAAAATCACATACAAACTTCCTTCTATAAAGGTCACAACCTCCCCAGAAGAACCAAATTGGTACATCCAAACTTTATTTCTATTAGCAAAAGATCTTTGCAACGCAGTAATCCTAGGTACTCCTTTCATTGAAATGGTTAAGCCTTACCTAGTTACTGACAAAGGTATTCATGTAGATTATTTCACTAGCAATATTCTCCTTCGTTTTCATAAGCCGCCAACATATCAAATTTTACATTCTTTACAAAATAAAGAAAAACAAATAATATTTTTAAAGGAGAAAGTAACATTTCAAAGGTTACAGAAATAATTATCCCAACCTTCAATTTCTTCTAAAATTAAAAATTTAGAAACTAAAATTCAACAAGAACTTTGTTCTGATTTGCCTACGGAATTTGGAAATGAAAGAAACACATTGTTGGGCTTCCTTATGAGCCTGACTTTGATGAAAGAAGTAGTCCAACAAAAGCTCGACCAATTCAGATGAATGACGAGCTAACAATGCACTGCTAGATAGAGATCAATGATCTCCTACACAAGAAAATAATTTCTCCTTCCAAATACCCCTCGAGTTGCACGGCATTCTATGTCAATAAAAACTCCAAAATTGAACGAGAAGTCCCTTGTTTGGTGATCAATTATAAGCCACTTAATGCAGCACTTAGATGGATTAGGTACCCTATTCCAAATAAGAAAGACTTATTACAGAGAGTCCATGCTGCTACAATATTCTCTAAATTTAATTTAAAATATGAATTTTGGAAAATTCAAATTGATCCAAAAGATAGATATAAAACTGCATACACCGTCCCGTTTGGACAATATGATTGGAATATTATGCCATTTGGGTTAAAAAACGTTCCCTCCGAATTTCGAAAAATTATGAATGATATCTTTAATCCATTCTCAAATTTCATCATAACATACATAGATGATGTCTTGATATTCTCAACAAGTATTGATCAATATTTTAAGCATTTAAACACATTCTTTAATACAATTAAAGATAATGGTTTAGCACTGTCTAGGACTAAATACAGTTTTTTCAGACAAATATCAGGTTCCTTGGTCATAACATCCAATAAGGGATAATAACTCAAATCCAGCGATCTCTTCAGTTTGCTGACAAATTTCCAGCTCAAATTCTGAACAAAACACAGCTTCAAAGATTTCTAGGCTGTGTCAACTATATTTGTGATTTTATCCCAGGTCTAAGCATTCCGCTGAATCCTCTTCACAATCGGCTGAAAAAGCCACCAGTTCCCTGGACGGATATTCAAACCAACACTTTAAGGAAATCAAATTAAGAGTTAAAAGTCTCCCATTCCCAACTCTTCCCGATCCATCTACATACAAAATTGTTGAAATAGATGCATCATACGTAGGATATGGTAGAATTTTAAAGCAACAAAAAACTAATAAAGAAAATATCATCGCATATACATCTAAAAATTAGAATAGTTCTTAACAAAACTATCCTACAATTAAAAAAGAAATTTTAGCAATTGTTTTATGCATTTTAAAATTTCAGTTTGATTTATTAAATCAAAAGTTTTTGCTACGCATTGATTGCAAGGCAGCTAAGTCTGTTCTGCAAAAAGATGTGTAAAGTATTGCATCAAAACATATTTCCGCCAGATGGCAAGCAATATTATCTATTTTCGATTTTGATATTGAATATATTAAGGGAAGCTCAAATTCCATTCTAGGTTTCCTAACCCAAGAATTTCTTCAAGGTAGATAAATGCCGAAGAAACCAAAACCCCCGAGGCTAGTTATGCCGCCCCGAAGGAGAAAAGGACTGTCGAAAAACAGTCTAAAGACAAAGCAATTTCAAAAGTTGTTCCAAAACAACTAACAACAACCGTTGCCAAAAAGTAGCAATCAGATGGAGCTGGATCAAGTAAGCCAAAATGCAGATCCCCAGCTGATTATGCCATGAAGGGTATTCCTATAGTGGTCTCTCAACAGCCAATTTCAGCAAAGCCAATTTTTATTGCCCAACCCAGAAGATGGGCAGACATCGCTGAAGAAGAATCCTCTTTGGAAGACAACAATATTCAATTTACACAATAACAAGCTTTCCTATGGACAACAGAAGATTTTAAAAGATGGTAAGAACTCATCGAATCACGGGTGACTCGCTTTATCGGGATGGGAAGAATTGCAACATCGTGACCCACAACAACTAATAGGGCCAACATTTTAGAACTACTATTTTTATTTTTGCAACTATATACTTTCCTAGAATAAGAAAGCCTGAAGGTGAATTAACTACTTTTTGTTCATTTTTTCTAGTCTTCCAGGCAACCGAGTGCTCCATGAACAATGAGCGCTTCCTGCTCCGACCGCAGCGCTTGCTGCCTCTATACCATCTTCTTTCTCATTTAGAGGAAAAGGTGAGGAAGGAAAGGAAACAACGGAGGGATCCGAATCGGACCTAAATGGGTATGACATGAAAAGTCTTTTTCAAAACCTAGCATTAAGGGTGTTACGACGATATACGAGAGGAATAGAGAAAAACTCGTGATTGGTTTCACAACAACATCCATGGCCCTTCCAAATCAAGAAGAAACAGCAAAGAGCAGGGCACAATTCCTGGAAGCCATTGCCAAACAAGCTATGATTCCCTCAGCTTCAGCATCAACTACAGTAGTGGCTCCTAAAAGCACCACGTCCTTAACTGTGGCTGCTACAAGCACCACAAGCAAAGAAGTGGTGGCAAATAGCCCTGCTAAAAAGTAAGTGGCGACCAAAAGTGCCATTACAAAAAATCACATAATAGAATTAAAGATAATGCGAGAAATGTAATGAACATGAAGCAATAAACAAAATTAAACTCAGGCGGCAGAGCCGACCATATGCAAGCGTATGCAAATTAAAGTAGGCGGCAAGCCGACCGAATGCAAATATGCTAAAGCAAGATTAAAACATAAAATCTGGCGGCAAAGCTGTCTAGAAGTGTTATTAAAAATATGAAATTAAAATACAAATATTAAAAAATTAAAACTTAATAGCTTATAGGGTTATAGCTCTTAAGGCTTGAAATTTTTAGAGAGAGAAAGAGGGTGTGTGCTCTGAAAGGATATCAGAGTGGTGTCTAAAATTTCGATGTAAATTTTCGGATGTGAGAGAGGGTCTATTTATAAAATTATAGACCGTACTACAGTGATAAGTGCACAGTAATCTACAGTGATAAGTAATTCTTCTACAGTAACTTTTTCGAAAAATTCTTTGCTGGCATCATGGATGATGTCAGCGTATGCAAATCAGTCTTTGGAAATTATTTTATGCATTTTAAAATTTCAATCTGATTTATTAAATTAAAAGTTTTTGCTATGCATTGATTGCAAGGCAGCTAAGTCTGTTCTGCAAAAGGAAGTGCAAAATATTGCATCAAAACATATTTTCGCTAGATGGCAAGCAATATTATCGTAGGACTGTCGAAAAACAGTCTAAAGACAAAGCAATTTCAGAAGTTGTTCCAAAAAAACTAACAACAACCGTTGCCAAAAAGCATCAATCAGATGGAGCTGGATCAAGTCAGCCAAAATGCAAATCCCTAGCTGATTATGCCATGAAGGGTATTCCTATTGTGGTCTCTTCATAGCCAATTTCAGCACAACCAATTTCTATTGCCCAACCACGAAGATGGGTAGACATCGTTGAAGAAGAATCCTCTTTGGAAGATGACAACATTTAATTTGCACAACAACACGCTTTTTCATGGGCAGTAGAAGATTTAAAAAGATGGTCAGAACTCATAGGTTTCACAACAACATTCATGACCCATCCAAATCAAGAAGAAATGGCAAAGAACATGGCACAATTCCTGGAAGCCATTGTCAAACAAGCTATGACTCCCTCAGCTTCAGCACCAACTATAGCAGTGGCTGCTAAAAGCACCACGCCCTCAACTGTGGCTGTTACAAGCACCACAAGCAAGGAAGAGGTGGAAAATACCCGGTAAAAAGCAAGTGGCGACCAAAAGTCCCATTGCAAAAAATGTTAACACAATGATGGCCAAATACCCTACTACACAATGCACGGTGCCTTCTGCACTCAAACAGGCACTTTCTTCACCCGTGCCTCAACCAATTTCTCTAGTAGGTTCTTATTATGAGGAACCTCAATATGTCAAGAATGAGATGGGTTACTCACTCGTTCAAACCAAATCACATCTTTGGGATTCTAACCCTATAGAAGTAGCAATGAAAATGCTCGACCCAATTGCCAATTTCCTTCAGAAAACTCTTGCCTACACTCAGAAGTTTTATGAGTTTATCCTAGCAAACACTCAGTCATGTTTGTTCAAACCCGTTTTAGACAAAATCCAAAAATATGTCACTCATACCACGGTGTGAATCAACAAGATAATCTCACCAAAGGGATGGGGTGATCACCCAACGAAAGTCAGAAAACTTTCTCAGCCTTTTCACCCATAATTTTTCAGTTACTATGATCACAGAGATGCGTGATTTAGTGCATTCTCATTCCAGAATCATATTAACAAATACTCATACTTTATTCTTTGGGACAAACAATTACCAGCAAAATTTCCCAATGATTTTCGCACCAATGGTGGCCTGTTTATGGCCGTTCAACAAACATTTTTCCATCACCACTGAAAGAAGGTTATGAATATTTTTGCTCCAGATTTCATGGTGACTAACATATCTACAAATTATTCCAATTTTTTCATAGATTCCACATACCTTAGATCTATACACAGAATTTTATCTTCCACTAGAAGGAAGGACACAGAGGCATGCCTTCGTTGACCCTTCAAGGATATTGCAAATGGTACCAAGCGTGGAGAGATGCCACCGAGACATTCGTACCTGGAGTTGAAAGATAGTTTGCCAAAACCCCCAAGTATCTATTGCCAATAGATATTTCTAAATCCTTATTTTTGTGACTCTAATTACAGCACGACTAGCAGAATCAACCAACAAGGAGGAATACATCCAAGAGATGGAAGAGATTATCAGGTAACTAACGGGTAATAATGTACCCGATCAACGATCATCAGCATCATTTGGAGCCCAAACAATAGAAGAAGATGATCCTGACTACGACCCTGAAGAATGAGTCCAAGCCAGGCCCAATCTGATGCTGACATCATCCATGACGCCAGCAAAGATTTTTCCAGAAAAGTTTCTGTAACACAGTTACTGTGCACTTATCACTGTAGATTACAGTGTACTTTTACTGTAGATTACTGTGCACTTATCACTGTAGCACGGTCTATAATTTTATAAATAGACCCCACTCACATCCGAAAATTTATATTGACATTTTAGACACCACTCTGATATCCTCTCATAGCACACGCCCTCTTTCTCTCTCTATAACTTTCAAGCCTTAAGAGTTATACCCCTGTAAGCTTTAAGTTTTAATTTTTCAATATTTGTATTTTAATTTTATATTTTAATCTTATTTTAGCATATTTGCATTCGATCGGCTCTGCCGCCTGAGTTTAATTTTATTTATTGCTTCCTGTTCCTTACATTCCTCGTATTTCCCAGTCCCCTCAACACCTTGCTAGCGGTGGCTGAATTGGGCCAGTTGTGCTATAACCGAATCTGGAAATATATATATATATATATATATAGAAAGAGAGAGAGAGAAATTTAGTGGCAAATAAGCTTTAGTCCGCCAAGCTGGGGAGCGAGCAGTGCCAGACTTCGAATTTAACAATCAACCTCTTCTCCCTTGAGTGTTACGAAACTATTGGGACATTGATACGCAGGGGTTTCATCGTTTCCCAGTCAACTGTTGACCCCCAAGATCGCAAATTGATGTTAATAGAAGGCAGAATACATAAAATACCACCTAGACTTGTATCTAAAATTTTTGTTACATACTTGTTACCACGAAAATATTTTTAGACACTTAACCTTTTAAAAATATATCTATTACACACTATTTTTGTATTTCACCACTCTTTATAGCAAGTGTAATGTCACATAACCAATAAAATCTTGACACGTGTATTAACTAAGGATAAAAGAAACACTTAAAAAATTTCATTTGCTTCATCTTCCCAAATACCCCTGTCAATTACTCTATTACCATTACCACACAGAGACTCCATTACCGCCCCAAACAAAGACTCCATTACTACCCATGTCAAAAACCATAGTCGCCTCTCCACCATTCAATCGCCTAGCATCATAAATTTTTCAATCCATCACTGTTCTGCCATCAATCAGCTATAAGCGCCGCTCGACACCACCACATTTTTTTGAAGAAAATATTTCTTCATTAACACCTTCCGTAATCCATGACAATAATTCACATCCACTTCCTCCAAATAAATCATATTTTCACACAGTTGGTTCAACAAAATCCAAAGAACAACCCATGTAATTGGAATAAAACAGTGAAAGATGCTAATTGTGTCGAATTTTTTAAGCCAAACTCTGATTTTCTTGAGATTATTTTAATAAATAAATTTTTTCGAAAGGAGAAAATACAAAAAAAAAAATTGAAGGAGGAAGGGAAATTTTCTATGGTGAGATTTTAGAAAAACAGAAAAGATAAAAGATAATAATTTCTCCATCATTGTGAAAGCTGATTGTTTATTTAAGCTCTTGACGAAAAAGATGATATTTTTAATTAAAAAATTAAATATTGAACTTATGTAGCATCCAGATGAGAGTCACATTTCTTTTTCTATTCACTTACCTACTTTTTGTGTAAAACACGACACACTTTTAAAAGATTTAGGTGTGTAAAAAATTTTTTCGCGATCAACAGATGTGTAACAGAAATTTAGTTACAAGTTCAAGTAATATTGTATGTATTCTGTCTTAATAGAAAGACTAAGAACCATGTAGTTTAGGGTATGCTTGAAACTTAAAATGGTAACAGAAACTAAGACATACTAACTAGCAAGCAAGAAGTGTAGCTAAAATAGTTACTCGCTAGCTAGTTACGATCTCTGACATCATAACCAGCAGCACGTTTCCTCAAGCTTTCTGTATGACTATCAGTGTGCGGATAGTCTTAGCCTTTCCTCATCGCATCATTAGCATCATCAATTGCAGCATCTTTGACGTTCTTCGTTGTCTCCTTGGCCGCATCAAATGCTTCGTCCATGCTTCGTTTCGCCTTTTCTCCCACATTTAGCCCCGTCTCCATTGCCTTTACTGCTCCCTCTTTCAGGCTTTCTGCCACTGAACTTGTCCGGTCGTGCGGCGTTCCGTCTGCCGTTTCGTCCGAGCTCCTGATCTCTTCTCTTATAGTCCTATTCCCACCTTCCATTACATCCTCACTCCAGCTCCGAATCTATCATGAATTATGTCCTCCCACATCAAATGATATAAAGGTTCGACAAAATTAAAAAACCAAACTACACAACGACCGAGCAACTTTTAATTTTTTTTTTTTTTGTGAAAGCAAATAAAGTACTTTACTAACTAAACAAAAAACACAAACACAAACACAAGAACAATAGTTAACAGTTTGCAGCATTCGAGGTCAAAGATATCTGATTTGTCAAATAATCATAGTTCCACATATAGTGGAATATAGAGAGGAAGTAAGAGGTCAGAATTCCATACTGCATGGGTTCTTTGTATCATACGTTCGTAATAATTAGCGAAAAATAAATGTAAGTACATTTTATGAAACACGTTTTAGTAGTATTAATAAAAACAATAAGGCTAGCACACACTGGTAGAAGAACAGTTTTGCAGCCATATTTATGCCACTTTCCTCAATAAGAAAAGATGAAGTTAAGCTATACTCCTATATAAAAACAATATAAACGTTACCATTAAATCACCTATATAAGGCAATTATAAATAAATTTCTATGATAAAGCAATTAATAAATTAATCAAAATAACTTAACCGATATGACATATTATACCAAACTAATAGTGTTTTTACGCTACTCGTGTATATAATTAGTTCAATAAAAAAAATTTCACATTACCTTAAAGTCATTGTTGGAAGCAGAGGTAAAGGGCGCAAGGGAGATTCCATTGTTGGAAGTACGCCGTAGTGTTTTCAAAATGGCAGCTACAGCTCCTTTTCTTGCCAACATTTTCATCTTCTTTTCTTGAAAACAAAAGCTCTATAGTGCTAGCTAGCCAAAAATTTATGTTAGGAGACATGAGGGCCTGTCCCTCAAGTTTAATAAACTTAGATGCCGAAGAAGAGACGGTGACACGTCACACGTGTACTGTGTAAACCTCACACTTGTTGAAACCATGCTAAAGGCAATAAGTGTTTGACACATGTCACACATCTTATTATCCAACAAGGAAACTACCAAATGACACTACCGCTTTGATCTAAAATTCCACATACATTCTGGTATCTACGCATCCACGTGGCCACACAAAGGAGATTCGAAGAAGTTTATCTATACGAGACTCCGTCGTGAATATGTTTATTTATTTAATACTTTATTGGAAATAAGCCTTCTGAAGAAGTTTGTCCTTTTGGTATTCCGTTATGGATAAACATCACCTTCGGTAGAAGATTATCTATATCTGGTACGATGAGCTTGTCCTTTCGATACCCGTTATGGATAAATATCACCCCCAGTAGAAGATTATCTATATCTGGTACAATGAGCTTATCCTTTTGGTGCCACATTATGGATAAATATCAACCCCAGTAGAAGATTATCTATATCTAGTACAGTGACTTTATCCTTTCAGTATTTTGTTATGGATAAACATCACCCCCGGTAGGAGATTATCTATATCTGGTACAGTAGCAGCTTGCAGAAGCAGCTTACACAGCAGCTTCCTTTCTTCTATAAATAGAGGAGATTTCAGTTCATTATGTATAGAAATTTGAAGTTGAATAATATATCAGTTTCTTTCTATACTTGTCTTTATTTTATAACACGTTATCAGCACGAAACTCTGCCATCTCGAGCAAATACTTTGAAAGTATCAGAGGTACGAACTTTCTTTTTCTAAATAATGTCAAATCTTTCTAAACTTGAATTTGTAGCCCTGGATATATCAGGTAAAAGCTACATGTCTTGAGTGCTTGATGCTGAAATTCATCTTGATGCGATGGGTCTAGCAGACACCATCAAGGACAAAAATCAAGCATCAAACCAAGACCGTGCCAAAGCAATGATATTCCTACGCTATCACCTTGATGAAGGCTTGAAAATGACATATCTCACTTTTAAAGATCCAGTCATACTGCGGAATAATTTGAAAGATAGATATGACCACCTGAAGATGGTCGTTCTTCCACAGGCACGTTATAATTGGACTCATCTAGGCTACAAGATTTTAAATCTATTAGTGAGTATAATTCTGCTATGTTTAGAATTATTTCCCAATTGAAATTATGTGGTGTTAATATTACTGATCATGATATGTTGGAGAAAACTTTCACCACTTTTAATGCCTCGAATATACTCCTGCAGCAACAATATTGAGAGATGGAATTTAAAAAGTATTCTGAACTTATCTCACATCTTCGTGTAGTCGAGCAACATAATGGGCTATTAATGAAAAATCAGAAAGCCGTCCTACTGTTTCTTGTCCATTCCTTGAAGTGAATGAAATGAACTTCCACCAAGCTAAGCGTGGAAGAGGACGTGACCCTAGTCGTGGTCATGGCCATGGTCGAGGAAGAAACTCTAGTCATGGTAATAATAATACACCAAAGAACCCTCCTCACCACCAGCAGTAGAAATGGAAGGAACAAAAGCATGAAGCGGTGCAAGCAGCAAAGGCAGAAAATGCATGCTATAGATGTGGAGGAAAAGTGTACTGGTCACGTACCTGTCGTACGCCAAAGCACCTGGTTGAGCTGTATCAAGCCTCCCTGAAGAAGACAGAAAAAAATGCTGAAGCAAATTTTATTTCTGAAGATAATTTAGACTTCATGCATCTGGATGTAGCTGATTACTTTGCACTCCCGGAAGGAGAAACAAGTCATGTGATTGGTGATGAATCTGTAGAAATGTAAATATTCTAATTTTGTTGTTTATAGTAGATAGTATGGTCATGTAATTGTTGTACATAAATAAAAGTTATGCTTTGATAATGATGTTTACTATCATATTTATTTTGTTTATGTCATTTTGAAATATATGGAAAATCCTCAAATTATGTTTGGATCAAAGACCAATCATGAAAATATTTGTGTAATTGATAGTGGAACAACTCATGCCATTTTCAAAGATCAGAAATACTTTTCTTATTTGCATAAGGAAAAAGCAAATGTTTCAACAATTTCTAGCAGTATAAGTTTGATTGAAGGCTCCAGAAGAGCTACTATATTTCTGTCTAAGGGAACAAAACTTATTATAGACAATTGTATTATTCTCCTTCAAGTTCAGAAGAAACTTGTTGAGTTTTATAGATATCCGCCGAAATAGATATCATGTTGAGACAATAGATGAAATGAATATAGAATATTTTTGTACTACAAAGAATGTTTCTAGCCAGAAGTACATTGTAGAAAAGTTACAACTTTATTTTCTGGCTGATACTATTCAAAGATTAGTACAGTTGAATCAAACTCTATCCCAAACCAGAAGTTTACCGATTCAAATATTTGTGCTTTGTCATGGCCGTTTGGGCCATCCTAGATCAATAATGATGATACGAATTACTGAAAATTCGAGTGAGCATCTATTAAAGAACCTGAAGATTCTTACAAATAATGAATTTTCTTGTAATTCTTGTTATCAAGGAAAAATGGTCACTAGACAATCACCAATGAAGGTTGGCATTGAATTCCCTGCCTTTTTAGAACGTATACATGGGGATATATGTGGACCTATTCACCCACCAAGTGGGTTGTTTAAATATTTTATGGTCCTAATAGATACATCTTCAAGATGGTCTCATGTGTGCCTTCTATCATCTTGTAACCTGGCGTTTGCAAAGCTATTAGCCCAAATAATTCGATTAAGGGCACAATTCTCAGATTATCCAATAAAGGCTATTCGCCTTGATAATGCTGGAGAATTCTCATTTCAAGCTTTTGATGATTACTGTCTATCAGTTGTGATAAACGTTGAACATCCTGTAGCTTATGTTCATACTCAAAATGGCCTTGCAGAGTAATTTATTAAACACCAGCAATTGATAGCAAGACCACTACTTATGAAAATAAAATTGTCCACTACTGTTTGGGGCCATGCTATCTTGCATGCAACATCACTTATCCGTCTCAGACCGACACATTATAATAAATATTCTCTGTCACAATTAGTTATTGGCCATGAACCAAATATTTTTCATCTACGAATTTTGCCAGTGCTGTATATGTGCCAGTAGCACCACCACAGCACAGTAAGATGGGCCATCAGAGAAGATTAAGAATATATGTTGGATTTGAATCACCCTCTATTATTTGCTATCTTGAACCATTGATGGGAGATTTATTTACTGCTCGATTTGCAGATTATCGGTTTGATGAAACAAACTTTTCACAATTAGGGGGAAGAAAAAGGAAATCAAAAGAGAAATTGTATGAAAAGTTTCATCATTATCCCATTTTGATCCACGTACCCGTATATGTAATCAGGAGGTCCAGAAGATCATTCATTTATAAAATATAGCAAATCAAATGCCAGACGCATTTACTGATTTGAAAAGGATAACTAAGTCACATATCCCTGCAGAGAATGTGCATATCCAAATTGATGTCCCAGCAGGACCATCTACTAGCATGAGAGCTAGTGAACTTAAAGCACGCCTGAAGCGTGGTAGGACTTTGGATTCTAAGGATCGAAATCCTCCAAAAAGAAAATCGACAAATGATCAAAACGATACTATGAAGGGATCCCCTGAAGAGACTCAAGATCTGATTAGTTCTGAGATTCCTGAAGAAATCAATGAACCCGAGACTCAAGTGAGTGAAAAGCTTTTAATAAGTTCTACTAGTGAAGGGATTAATTTAAATCGATATGAAATAGTGGTGGATAATGTTTTTTCATATAATGTTGCACTTAACATTATGCAAGATGGTGAGGATCTCGAATCCTGATCTGTCGAAGAATGTCGATATCTGATTGGTCAAAATGACAAGAGGCAATTTAATCAGAACTGAACGCACTTGGTAAAAGAGAGGTCTTTGGACTAGTAGTCCAAACACCTGCTGGTATAAAACCAATTGGTCATAAATGGGTTTTTGTGCGAAAAAGGAATGATAAAAATAAAATTGAAAGATACAAAGCTCGCCTTGTCGCACAAGAATTCTCACAACGACCTGGAGTCGATTTTGGTCAAACATATTCACCTGTTATGGATGCCATAATATTCGATATCTCATCAGTTTAGCACTACATGAAAAGCTTGAAACGCATCTAATGGATATAGTTACAGTTATCTATACGGTTCACTTGATAATGAAATTTATATGAAAATCCCTGAAGGATTTAAAATGCTTGAAGCAAATTCAAAATCCCGGGAAAAGTATTCAATCAGATTACAAATATTTTTGTACGGTTTAAAGCAATCTGGGCGTATATGGTACAATGACCTTAGTGAATATTTGTTGAAAGAGGGTTGCATAAATGATGTTATTTGTCCATGTATTTTTATAAAGAAAATGGCATCAGAATTTGTTATACTTGCTCTTTATGTTGATGAAATAAATCTTGTTGGAACTCCGGAAGAGCTCCAAAAGGCAATTGAATATCTTAAGAAAGAATTTGAGATGAAAGATCTTGGAAAGACAAAACTTTGTCTTGGTCTGCAAATTGAACATTTAGCAGACGAGATTTTTATCCATCAATCTACCTATACAGAAAGGGTCTTAAAATGCTTTTACATGGATAAAGCACACCCATTAAATACACCAATGGTTATTCGATCACTTGAAGTGGATAAGGATTTGTTCCGACCTCCAGAAGAGGATGAGGAACTCCTTGGTCCTAAAATACCTTATCTTAGTGCAATTGGTGCACTTATGTATCTTGCTAATGCCACAAGGCCTGACATAGCATTTTCTGTTAATTTACTAGCAAGATATAGCTCTTCTCCTACACGGAGACATTAGAACGGGATTAAGCATATATTGCGATATTTAAATGGAACACTTGATATGGGTTTATTTTATTCTAACAAAGATAGTGCAGATCTTGTTAGTTATGCAGATGCATGTTATTTATCTGATCCACATAAAGCTCGATCTCAAACAGGGTACATGTTTACATGTGGAGGTACTGTCATATTATTGCACTCCATAAAGCAATCTATTGTTGCTACTTCTTCAAATCATGCTGAGATAATAGCTATTCATGAAGTAAGTAGGGAATGGGTATGGTTGAGATCATTGATTTATTTTATTCAAGGAAAATGTGGTTTGGAATGTGATAGAATATCCGCAATTTTATACGAAGACAATGCTGCATGCATAGCCCAATTAAAGGAAGGATTTATAAAAGGAGATAGAACGAAGCACATTTCACCAAAATTATTCTACACACATGATCTTCAGAAAAATGGTGACATTGATGTGCAAGAAATCTATTCAAGTGACAATCCGGCAGATTTATTCACTAAATCTTTGCCAACTTCAACTTTTGAGAAGATGGTATACAAGATTGGAATGCGGAGACTCAAATATTTGAAACAAGGTTTTCATTAGGGGGAGTAAAATACGCGCTATACTTTTTTTTCCCTTACTAAGGTTTTTTCCACAGGGTTTTTCCTGATAAGGTTTTTAATGAGACAACTAACTATAGATATTACTAAATATGTGTACTCTTTTTTCTTTACTAGGATTTTTTTCACGGGGTTGTTCCTAGTAAGGTTTGAATGAGACACATTATCTTTTAATGAACATCCAATGGGGAGTGTTGTAAATATAATATATTATGGATGTTCATTTAGTACTCCGTTGTAAATAAGCTTCCTGAAGAAGGTTATCTATACGAGACTCCACTGTAAATATGTTTATCTATTTTAGTACTCTATTGCAAACAAGCCTCCTGAATAAGCTTATCCGTTCGGTACCTGTTATGGATAAACATCACCCCTGGTAGAAGATTATCTATATCTGGTACGATGAGCTTATCCTTTCGGTACCCCGTTATAGATAAACATCACCCCTGGTAGAAGATTATCTATATCTGGTACAATGAGTTTATCCTATCGGTACCCCCGTATGGATATACATCACCCTCGGTAGAAGATTATCTATATCTGGTACAATGAGTTTATCCTTTCAGTACTCCGTTATGGATAAATATCATCTCTGGTAGAAGATTATCTATATCTGGTACAGTATCAGCTTGCAGAAGCAGCTTACACAACAACTTCCTTTCTTCTATAAATTGAGGAGATTTCAGTTCATTATGCACAGAAATTTGAAGTTGAATAATATATCAGTTTCTCTTTATACATGCCTTTACTTTACAATCTTTATTTTATAACACTTAGCATGATTTAAATTATTCAGTTTTATAAAATGAGTCAAACATTATACTCCTTCCAGTCTCATTTTTTGTAATGTTATTTAATTGAACACGAATTTAGAAAGAGTTATAGAAAGAACTTTAAAGCTTTTAACTTAAAACGCGATATATATATTTATATATCTATAAATTATCTTATTAAGGTGAAAATAAAAAATTTAAAATTAAAAGTATTATTAAATATAAAAATACCTTATAATTTTTGAGACAGACTAAAACGGGAATTGCATTACTTAAATTGAGACGGAGAAAAAAAAAATAAAAAAAATATATATATATATATATATATAATTAGTGGATTATGTTTCTAGTTTATTAGATTTAGCATTAAGATAGTCAATTTATGTACAAGTGGATTCATATTGCGTAAACTTATTCGAGATTTAAGCCCGATGAAACTTGAAAGTTCTAGTAAGATATGACTAAGAGTTTTGAAATAACACGGAGAACTAGATTCTTTCCCTACTTCTTGCTTGTAATAATTAATCGTTGAAATATTGTGACTTGGTTCCTCCAACTCCAACTGTAATGCTAGTGTTGGTAGACGTTGGGATTCAATTTTCGAATACCTCAGACGTTAATGGTGTCTTAAAGAAAAGAGTGAAGACTAAAGACGATGAAGGTATTAAGAAGAAGACATCAAAAGAGTTTCAATCTCTTGTCTGAATCCTTGTCTCTCGTGTATATGTTTGCTCTGGATGAAGGAGATAAAGACGTGTGGCTTCATCAATAGGTCACAAAGAATTAGGGCCTTATTATATTTTGGGCTGATGATGTTTTGCTCTGACTGGGACTTTATTCATTTAGGCTTAAGACTTGGGCTCGGTGTTATTTCTTGGACCTTTCAGAAGGCACTTGAAGAATATTTTCAGATTTATTTAATGTAAATTCTTTATTTATTTTTGTATTTATCTGATAGTTAGTTAGAATGCGGCGAATTGTATAGGCACAATTGTCATAGTTAGTTATTAGAAAACTCCTTTCTTTTGCATATATACACGAGTTGTACAGTGAGACTATTCATTCAATACAAAGAAAATTTCTCAAATCATTTCTTCCTAAATCTAATATGGTATCAGAGCCTATGGAATAATCTTTTCTTCCCTCTTGGCTTGTTCTTCTTTTGTTTTCATACTCTGTTTTTGATTCATCACCATGAGTGAAGAATTTGAAAAATCTCATGCTTCTGATATTGGAACTAGTTCTCCTCAGGTGACTAATGTATCTACACCTAGGACTGTTGTCCTTAATTTCTCTCATCCTTTTCATCTCTACCCCTCTGACTCTCCAGGTACTCGTCAACACAGTGTTTGATGGAAATGGATATGGAGGTTGACGCAGGGGTATTCTTATCACCCTGTCAGCAAAGAACAAGGTCAAGTACATTGATGGTGCAATCCTTCAACCTAAGATCTCTAATGAAACTTTTAAGCCTTGGTGTCGTTGTAATAACATGGTAATTATCTGGTCGTTAAACTCTTTGTCCAAAAGAGATAGCGGAAAGTGTTCTTTACTCTAAGACATCCAAGAAAATATAGGATGATCTTGAAGAAATATTAGGATAAAGCAATGGACCTCAGCTATATCACCTGCAAAAGCAAATCAATGAATTAGCACAGGGAAACTTGGATGTTGCTGGTTACTATACTAAACTGAAAAGGCTTTGGGATGAGCTAGACAGCTTAGATGCCTATCAACACTGTACCTGTGCTTGCTCTTATTGAGGCAAGGCAAAGACCTCCAAGTCTCAGCAGGATGGTATACTCATTCAGTTACTTATGGGACTGAATGATGCTTATGCAGGAGCTATGAGTACCTTGCTTCTGTTGTCTCCTCTTCCTTCAGTCAAACATGCCTACTTTTTGCTCATTAGGGATGAGAAACAAAGAGAGGTTCAGATCTCATAGCATCCAGTTGAGTCTGCTTTTGTTGTTGCTCAACACTCTTATGGAGGACAAAAGTTCAAAGCTGAAAGGAAAGTAGGGAAGAAGGGAAATCAGTTCTGAACCTATTGCAAGAAGCATAATCACTCAATTTCCTGCAGATTTTAAGTTTACTAGATCCAAGAGGTTTTCTGGACCTAAAAGCAATGCAGTGCTTTCCTTAGAAAGCTTAGGCACACAGAAAAGTAATACAGGGGATCATCCAATGAGTTAGGATCAGTTTCACAGTCTATCTCAGTTACTTTAGACTGTGAAGGTTGGCACTCATGTTGAACAAGGTGTTGAGGATGTGGTTTCTGCCAATTGTGCTGGTATAACTCATTCCTTTCCTTCTTCTAAGACTTATATCAGTGTTTCTTTACAATTTATTTCTTGGATATTGGACTCAGGTGCTTCAGATGACATGACATCAGATCTGAGTCTCCTATACAATATAAAACCCCTTCCTAGACTAGTTTATGTTAGCTTACCAATTTCTGCTAGAGTTTTGGTTTTCAAATCAGGATGTGCTACTATTTTACCTGGTTTCATAATTCATCATATATTATTTGTTCCCACCTTCAATTATAATTTATTGTCAGTACACAAATTATGTCTACAATTCCAATCTCTTCTAATTTTTTCATCTCTTGGTGTTATTTTGCAGGCCCCTTCAATGAAAAGGCCAGTGGTACTTGGTAAAGCCAGTAAATGTATCTACCTTTTCAACTTAGTCCCTTCCAGTCAAGTCAAGCCTAGAGTTGTAATTTATAGTTTAATTAAGGCTTTCAACCATTCTCTACGTAATCAAAGTGCTACTACACAAGTTTCTAATTCTAGTTTTTGTTTAGGCTCTGTTTCTAATGATGTAAGCCTCTGGCACAATGATTGACACACTTTTCATTCTCTAATATGAAGCATATTTCTTCTATTTCGTATCATGTTTCTCCTTCTAATAATCATTCATGTGATATTTGTGCTGAAGCTAGACAAGTTAAGCTACCTTTTCCTTCAAGTACAATCAAAACTAAACAGATATTTGAACTTATTCATGTGGACACCTGGAGACCTTACAAAACCCCAACTCATGATGGTTATTGATATTTTCTTACCACTGTTGATGATCACAGTAGAGCAGCAACATGGATATTTTTTCTTAATGCCAAATCAAATGCCTTTACCATGCTCAAATGGCATTAGCCAAAAGACAATTTCATACAAAAGTTAAAATTATTAGGTCTAATAATACTCTTGAACTGGGAATCAGTCAAAGCACCTCAGCTTATTTTGCCACCCAGAGAATTATCCATCAGACTACTTGTGTTTCCTCTCCCCCAACAAAATAGGATTGTTGAGAGGAAACATAGACACCTACTTGAAACATGCAGAGGTTTGCTTTAGCAATCAAACCTACTAGTATAATTTTGGAGAGATTGTTTGTTGACTGAAACTTTTCTAATCAATATGTTTTCCTTTAAGATACTCAAGATGAAGACTCCTTATGAGATCTTGTTTGGTTAACTAACCAACTATGATAGTTTAAAAGCTTTTGGGTGTTTATGTTATGTTTCTACTCTACTTTTGCATAGATCAAAATTGGATTCTCAATCTATTTGTGTCGTCTTGGGTAACCTCCTGGAAAGAAGGGTTACAAATTACTTAGGGTGTGCTTGGTAGAAAATATTTTTCTGAAAAATGAGTGATTTTATCACTTATCTTTCCTTGTTTGGTTGGATCACTTTTTTCCCCATGAAAAATATTTTTCTAAAAAATATTTTCCTGGAAAATATTTTCCTGCATCATGAAAAGAGAGTACTATTTTTGTTAAAATAAAAAAAAATACTTTTTCTACATCATGAAAAGAAAGTACTCGCTTCGTTGGAAAAATATATTTTTTCTATTTCAGGAAAAGAAAATACTTAGTTTGTTGAAATGAAAGAAACTACTTTTTCTACGTCATGAAAAGAAAGTACTCATTTTTTTTACAAAGAATACTTTTTATATTCCAGGAAAAAAAATATTTAGTTTATTGAAATGAAAGAAAATACTTTTTCTACGTCTTGAAAAAAAAAGTAATCGTTGTTGAAATGAAAAAAAATACTTTTATTACATCATGAAAAGAATATACTCGTTTTGTTGACATAAAAAAAAGTATTTTATTTACAACATGAAAGAAAGTACTCTTAATAATAGTTCTATTTAGGGTGGGTGGTGGGCGAGGTTGGGGTGGATGGGGTGCGTAGGGAGTA
>MCJB01049393.1:67175-79210 GCA_002018475.1 Nicotiana obtusifolia
TGGGTTGGTGGAGGGTGGTGGGCATGGGGAATAGGGTGGAGAAGGTTGAAATAGAGTTTTAGAAAATATTTTCCCTCCTTTTGATAGGAAAAATATTTTTCTTCAATTGGAGGAAAATGAGTTGACGAGGAAAATATTTTGTAAAATATTTAAGCCAACCAAACATGAAAAAATTAAAAAATATTTTTCGAATAATCTTTTCCTTCATATCAAACACACCCTTAATCTACATAGTATGAAGGTTTTTATTTCTAGGGATGTCATTTTTCATGAATCTATTTTTCCGTTTATTTCAGCTACCTCATCATCCCCTATCTTTCTTATTATAATACCGAGTATTGTCTCTGATCCTTCATCCTCTATACAATATTCTTCACCTAATGTAACCCACTCTTCTTCTCCAGTTCATTCCCGAACTCCCTCTCAATCACACTCTAAGTCTCTTTCTACTCCTTCACATTCTAAGTCTTCTTTTACTCTTTCAAATATACTCTCTCACACTGTTTCTCCTAGTCTTCCTAACCCACCCCTTTCATCCCCTATGCCTTCTCTTAGGAGATCAAACAAGGAACATCATGTCCCTTCCTATCTAGGTGATTATATCTACAACTTTGTGATTTTTACTAATTTAACTTTCCAATGTTTTAACACTCCCCCCTCTATCTCTCTCTATCTTCCTTATCCCCCTCAAATCAGTCTCTCTTGGACACCATACCCTATATCTCAGAACCTACGACCTATTCCCAAGCCTCACTTCATCCAGGTTGGCAAGAAGCCATGAATAAGGAATTTGCAACTTTTGAAGCCAACAAAACTTGGGAGATATGTGGAGTTATCCAAAGATAAAAAGGTTCTACCCAGTAAATAGGTTTATAGGGTAAAATATAAATAAGATGGTTCAGTTGAAAGGTTGAAAGCTCGACTAGTTATCAAGGGAGACATACAAAGGAAGGGCATTGATTTTAATGAGACATATTCCACGGTTGTTAAAATGATCATCATCAGATGTTTGTTAGCTGTGGCAGTCAAGAAAAATTATTTCATTTCCTAGCTGGAGGTAAACAATGGTCTACTCCATGGTGATTTACAGGAGGAAGCTTACATCAAATTCCCAGCTGGCCTTATTCCTCCTACCTATAAACATGTTTGCAAGCTCAGAAAATCATTGCATGCGCTGCGGCAACCTTCAAGGCAGTGATATGCCAGGCTCACTGCTGTCCTTAATTTCAAAGGTTACTCCCATTCTCTCAATGATTATTCACTATTTTTTAAATAGTCAGTAGGAAAGATTTCTATTACTACAGTCTACGTGGACAACATTCTATCAACAGGCAACGATCCGACAGAGATTGCTTCACTTAAGTCTTTTCTTGATCATGAGTTTAAGATTAAAGACTTGGGCCAGACGCACTATTTCTTAGGGATTGAAATCATCAGAGAACCACAAGGTGTTATTTTGAGCCAAAGAAAGTTCACCTTGGATCTTCTCTCTGAATTTGGTTGCATAGACATGAAACCTGCTTCGCCGCCACTTGATCCTTCCACCTTGTTGCGTATCAATGATGGGGATCCTCTACAAGACCTACTATGTAAAGAAAGCTTCTAGGAACCTCAACTATCTCACTCATACTCGCCCCGATTTGTCCTTTGCCGTGCAATACCTAAGCCAGTTCATGCAGTCTCCTCACCGGCCTCATTTTGATGCTGCTTTATGCTGTCTACGCTACTTGCTCACAAATCCTGTTTTGGGAATTTTTTTTGTCATCTAATCTCTCTTTCAATCTCCTCATTTTTTGTGACTCAGATAGGGGTCGCTGTCCAGACTACCGACGTTCCATCAGTGCGTATTTCATTATCTTAGGCTCTTCTCTTGTTTCATGGAAGTCTAAGAAACAATCTCTGATGATTTTTATCATCTGTTGAAGCAGAATACCGGTCGATGCGCCGCGTGGTTGTAAAACTCGCTTGGCTAGTTTGTTTGCTTGAGGATCTATCTTTATCTCCGTCTTTTTCAGGACCTCTTCATTCCGACAGTCAGGCTGCACTTCATATCATTCAAAATCAGATTTTTCATGAGCGAACGAAGTATGTTGACCTCGATTGTCACTTTGTGCAGCAGTAGTACCTAGCTGGACTCATCTCCCTCTCTTATGTATCGTTAATTTCTCAAATTACTGTTGTCTTCACGAAACCCCTTTTTTGACCTAATCACCAACTTATTTTAAGCAAGTTGGGGGTTGCTTCTCCTTCCTCCAACTTGAGGAGGTGTGTTGGATTCAATTTTTGAATACCTCAGATGTTAATGGTGTCTTATAGAAAAGAGCAAAGATTAAAGACGATGAAGGTGTTTAGAAGAAGACAGCAAAAGGGTTTCAATCTCTTGTCTGAACCCTTGTCTCTCGTGTATATCTTTGCTCAGGATGAAGGAGACAAAAGATGCGTGGCTTCATCAAGCGGTCACAAAGAATTGGGACATTATTATAATTTGAGTTGAAGATGTTTTGCTCCAACTGGGTCTTTATTCATTTGGGAGAGTGTTATTTCTTGGACCTTCTAGAAGGCACCTGAAGAATATTTCCAGATTTATTCAATGTAAATTCTTTATTTATATTTGTATTTATCTGATAATTAGTTAGAATGCAACAAATTATATTGGCACAACTATCATAGTTAGCTATTAGAAGATTCCTTTCTTTTGCATGTATACATGAGCTGTACAGAGAGACTATTCATTCAATACACAGAAAACTTTTCAAATCATCTCTTCCTAAATCTAATGGTAGACAATACGTATCGTAGTTTATTTTTACGGTATTCTTGATTAATTCTATGATTCTGAATTATTATTTCAGTGAATATATTCGCGCTCTCTGCTATGAAAAAAGACATTTACCTTAAAGGAAATACTTCTTTTCTTGATAATTGAATATCAAAAGTAACCAAAAGTAAGTTTTCGGAAAAACTATTAAAAATATCTTTAATTTCTACCAAAATCAAAACATACAAAGTTTACTATGAGATCAACTTTTGCTCTCGTTGCATTTTTTTCTTCTTTCATTTTTTATTTTTGGGGATATCTCCAAGAGAATGGATGTATGGTTAAGATATATATGTACTCTATAGTAATCAAGAGATCTGAGTTTGAATCTTAGATACAACATTCTAGTGTGAGTTCATTTGCTTCAATCTTACGGGTGAAGTTTACTCGACACCTTGTCTTGACCATGACCCTTAATTATAATTAGTTAGAAGAAGGTAACTAACACTAGAATAGCTGACTAATAATAGAAGAGAATAAGTGAATCACAAGGGCCCAGATTTAGCCACGTCAGCTCAAATCCAGGCAGCAAATCCACGGTGAAATGCTAACAAACAGGACAGAGAAGGCAGTGAATTATCTGGTACTTTCTTCCTTCTTGAATTCTCTCTCAATTTCTATCTTTCTTCTCCTATCTTCTTCTCTAATTCCCTGTCATTCTATTTCTGCAGGTTCCATTTCAATGGAAATACTATAGAATATTTCAATTTAGCTCCCTTTCCTATTTTCTGCTATTGTAATCCTTTAGTTCCGTTTTTCAGTTGACAGAAATCCCAGAAAATTATCCCAAAAACATTGCGATTTCAAATTGAGTTTACGAAATTCGTATTTACTTTACAAGATCCTGATTTTTGGTATCAAAGCTTTGATTCTCAAACCTTTGTAGAAGCTATGATAAGAAGGAACTAAACAACGGATATTGAATACTAATCTAGCCAAGATGATGAAGCATTGGGTGAACTTGGGACCAATGGCCGAGCACTCAATGAAACTCAGGTAGGAACCAGAGGTACCCTCGAGCTAATTCTAGATCGACTAACGACAGTAGAAAAGGGGAATAATCGAGGTCTAGACCCAGCTCAACCAGTCGGAGATGGATTGCTTCCTATGCCACCAGCAGACTCTAGATTCAACAGGCCACAAGTATTTCCAATTCCACCTCCGAAATAGGAATTGCGGAGCTTTGAGGGTATGGATCCTAAGGTATGGCTTTGTAAATGCAAAATGTATTTTAACCTCTATAAAACTACTGAGAATTTAAAGGTGGAGGCTGCTGTGTTGTATTTGAATGGGTTGGCTGAGACTTGGAATAATTCCCTTGTATTAAGCAAAGGTGTGGTTACGTGGAAGGAATTTAAGGAAGAGCTTTGTCGCAAATTTAGCGAGATATTGTTGAAGGATGCAGTGGAGGAATTCAACAAACTAATACAAACAGGATCTGTTGAGGAATTTCTGGGGCAATTTGAAGATCTTTAAGGCACAAATGATTATGAGAAATCTTGCCTTAAATAAATTCCACTTCTGTCCAGTTTTATAGGAGCTTTGAAGGATGAAATTAAGTATGCAGTTACGTTGTTTAAGCCTACCTCACTCAGTTTGGCTATTGAGCAAGCTAGACTACAGGAAAAGGCAATTGAAGCAGCAAAGAAGAAACACAAATCCATGACTAAAAGTCACACAACAGTTGGGGGAAGCTCTAACCCAAGACCTGTCAATCCAACTACTAACAGGCCTAATGCTCTCAGACTCGGTCCTGAGGTTTATAAGTATAGGAAGAATAACAAGTTGTGTTTCAGATGTGGAGGAAAATATGCACCCGGACATCAATGTAGAATCAAGTAACTAAATTGCGTAGTAGGTGAGGAAGAGACTAATCCAGGAGGTTATGAGGAAGCACCTACACAAGAGGACTTGATTATTGAACTTGAAGCATCCCAAGAGATTCAGGAAGCTATTTGTTTCAGTGCACTCTCAGGTAACAGCTAAGGGGTAAACTCAATATTAGTTGGTGGGACTGTTAAGAATAAAAAGTTAATTGTGCTAGTTGATTCTGTTAGCACACATGGCTTCATAGATGAGCAGGCTGTCCATGAAACTAGAATGTGTTGCACCCTAGTTTGCACAAGTCAAAATAATATACATTACACTATGTAATGTACATTTGATTATGGTCTATGTAATCAAATGTACATTACACTATGTAATGTACATTTGATTATGGTCTACAAAACCGTAGAGATTCTGAGTAAGGATTCACGTTATCGCGAGAGGAAGGTGTTAGGCATCCCTCAAGATCCACACAATGTGGTTTCTGCGGACTCAGATCAAATAAGGGAGGAAAGGTTCAAAGATGATTAGCAAATACTCACAACTATATTTTTAATGTTTTTGAAATGAAATGATTAAAATATATTGACTCGTATGAAACATATATAGAGTGGACAAAGAAATCATATTCCAAAAGATAAGCGAGTGTAAGGTGAGATCTAGATAAAGATTAGTAAAATATTTGACAAAATATATCAATAATATGTACAAAGGATTAAAAATATATCTAAAGATAGTATTTTGTGTAGATTGAACAATATGAAAAGAATTGCACCTAAAGAATGCATGTCAAACTCAAATTGTTTGAATAAAAGTTTGAACTTACAAGAATAAACTTAAAGAGAAAACGATTCATAATTAGAGTTAAAAGCCTTAAACGAATAACTACAGCAAGAGAAAGCTTATACTAAATGATTTAAGCAAAAGGGGAAAGAATATTTATTTGAACATGGATGAATGGTTAGCAAGGGATTAGATCAAAAAATGGAGAAAGAGTATCTTCAGATTATCTTAGTGCATAATGAGTAAAGTGAAAGAGTTGATTTATTGAATAAAGAATTGATTTGATGAATGAATGTGGTATAAACAAAGATGTATCGAGATGTTTGTGACATAAGAAAATTATTGTATTAATACAAGGAAACGTTTGTTCAAACAATGAGTTATCATTCAATGAATAACTAAAATTTTAGAGCCATGATCTTGGAACACAAATTATGTGAGCCAAACCCGAAAGATTACGAGGTCTAAGTATCTCAAATAAAGGTATGATAGTCCAGCTACAACTTTCAACTTAAGATGCATCAATTTAAAGAATAATTTACATGTGAAGTGGTTGGAAAAGCATGTTAATATAATTTCAAGAGAACCACAAAATTATTTATTTTTTATATTTTTTGCAAGAAGATGATTTGCCTCAATTTTTATGTATATGACTAATTTAACTAATTAGGAATATACCGATACTAAGTTAATTAATCATGTCATAAGATACAATCCACACAAACTTCAATTATTGCCTAATGCATAACATTGTAAATTAACCTGATTATTAAATAGATGCAATTCCCCAAGCGTTTAGCAAATAAGCAATATCAAAGTAAGCAAGAAACACAAACTCTATCTACGATTTTTACTATGTTTTACGTTTTAGGTATATCCAAGAACAGGAAGTACGAAGCGGGAATTTGACGGGATAAGTTTCATCTCCGAGTGTCGTCACCCGAAAGCAACTCCACGTACCTCACAAAACAAGAGAAGTAAAATTGTTAGTACAATAATATGTAAGAGTCAAACTGATAGACTGAATATTTTTGAAATGATTTTTGTTTCAAAATGTTTATGGAAAATTGTTCTTGAAAATGATTTGAAATGTTTTTGTTTTTTTGAATGATTGTTTTAAAAGATATTTTTGGAAATTAATTTAAAAATATTGTAGGAAAATACTCTTTTGAAAATGATTTAGAAAATATTTTTGGAGGCTCGGATGGTGTATGTCATATAGCAATAAGACATTAGCACGCCGACTTGGTAGCGATTTTGGTGGCCAATTGTGTTGCCTCCTGAAGCACAGAGGTTCATATTCTCGTCTTTTATTTTTCCTTTGGCTTTCGTCATCGCCTCATAAATATATTTTTGTTCCGAGTCTGAGGAAAGGTGCAGTATCTTGTCCTTTATCAGTCAAAACATTATCACAAGGCCTCAAAAATTTTTAGTGTAAATAATGTTTCAACAAACCAAGGCAGTCAAATATTCAACCAGATAATGCCGTCATAGTCTCGCTGTCCGACAAAAAACCAAACGGTGGTCGTGGTCGTGAGAGGAGCAGTCATGGTCGCCGGTGGCTAGCCAAATTCCGACAGAGGTATAACAGCCTCAAAAATGAGAGAGAGAGGAGAACCGGGGTTTGTTCTCTCAAAGATGAGAGCTTGAGAGAGAACTCATGGGGGCAGGGGCTGTGAATGAGAAGTGAGGGGAGTAGGGTTTGTTAGCCCTGCTAAACTCTGATGGGTTTTGTTTTTTTTTTTTTTTTTAATTGTGTAGTGTAGTTTATTGTAGATGTTTATAAAAACATGTGGCCTATATTTAAGTAAAATAAAAATGTAGAAAAATAAATAGAAAATATGTGGTCAAAAGCAAAATATGTCATACCACATCAATTATCAAGTCGCGTCATATGTCATGTCACGTCACGATGTCTTGTCACATCGGATGTTGATGGGACATTAGATTTGACTGGATTCGATCCGTATTTTAAAATTAATTTTACTAGCTTCCAAGTAATTAAATAGATTGTGCTACGAAATAAAATATGATTACTTAATTAAAAAATCTCATAATATTTATTTAAAATTTAACTACTACAATTGCGTTGTAGTAATTATTATTTTATTTTTTAAAAGACAATAAATTGATAAATATCCTAATATTTAAAAAAATGACAATTATCAATAAATTATCTGAAATTTAGAAAAATACACAAAAATGGTAGTATTTAACTAATTGCAATGAAAATGATAAAAATTTCTATATTTTAAAAAAATAAGAATAATTATCAATAAATTGCATAAGAGCTTAATAATGTGAAAAAAAATTATTTTTTAAATTAATTTTTTAATTAGGAAGCCCGTATAAATTAATTTTTAGATACGGAGGGTCAAAATTGAGTGTCAACAATATGTAACTGTGTATAGTCCCCCTTCGAAGGTAACAATAGTTGATGGCAACTATGTAGTATGTCACACCAGCTGTTCCAGGTTCAGTTGGAAGATGGGGGAGAGGGGGGGGGTCAAAAGTTTCCAGAAAGATCTAAGAATTATCCATTTAGGGGTTGTGACATAGCGTTGGGGAATGATTGAATGAAAAAATGTAATCCAACCAAATTTGACCATGAGAAGAGGTGTGTTACATTGGAAGGAAGGGCAACAAGACAGTATTGCATGCTATACCTGAGGAGGAAAACTTGAGCATGATCAGTGGAAATGTGATGGGAATGCTATTACAAAAGGGTCAAACTCTCATGGGTCACTTGTTTATGCTAAGTGTGATAACATACTATGAGCAAGAGGAAGTTGGGGATCCAAAACAAAAGGTACTTAGCCAGTTTGAAGCTGTTTTGCATAACCAAAACCCTTTCCTCCTGTTAGATCTTTTGAACCACTCAATTCCCCTGAAGCCAGGGATTTCTCCAGTTAGTCTGAGGCCTTATAGATACAACTATTTTCAGAAAGAAGAGTTAGAGAGACATGTAAGAGAAATGCTGACCAATAGCATTATCCAGCATAGCCAGTCATCCTTCTCTTCTCCAACTTTATTAGTTCAAAAGAAGAATGGCACATGGAGGTTTTGTGTTGATTATAGAGGACTTAATGACATCACCATTAAAGATAAGTATCCCATCTCCATTATCAATGACCTTTTGGATGAATTGTATGGGGCTGTTATTTTCTCCAAAACTAACTTGCGAGCTGGCTACCATCAAATCAGGATGAAGGTAGAGGATGTGTTTAAGACAGCAGTTAGGACTCATATGAGTCATTATGAATTCAGAGTTATGCCTTTTGAACTAACCAATGCACTTGCTACATTTCAGGCTCTTATGAATCAGGTATTCCATCCTTACTTGAGGAGATTCGTACTAGTCTTCTTTGATGACATAGTGATTTATAGTCAGTCGTTGAAGGAACATGTGGAACATTTGGAAATGGTTTTTAAGACACTATTAGTACATTTGTTTGCTAAGAAGAGCAAGTGCTCATTTGGACAACCCAAGGTAGAATATCTTCGACATGTTATCACTGTTGAAGGTATATCCACTGATCCTGAGAAGGTTCAGGCAATGATCAACTGGTCCAGACTTACTACTATCAGGGCCCTAAGAGGATTCCTAGGTCTTACAGGTTATTACAGAAAATATGTAGCTCATTATGGGAGTATCTGCATACCCTTATCTGACTTGTTAAAGAAAGATGCCTTCAGGGGGAAGGAGGAACCTGAACAAGCATTCATAACCCTCAAGGAAGCTATGTCCACTACTCCGGTATTAACCTTTCCTGATTACAACCAAGAATTTGTTTTGGAAACTGATGCATGCTACTCTGGTATAAGAGCTGTCCTTATGCGGAGAGGCAAGTGTGTAGCCCATTTTAGCAAGATTTTGGCACAAAGGCACCGGGGTAAATCCATATATGAGAAAGAATACATGGCACTGTTGAGTGCCATAAACAAATGGAGGCATTACTTACAATACAAGCACTTTGTGGTCAAAACTGACCACAATAGTTTGAAGTACTTATTGGAACAAAATGTGACTTCTGCAATACAACAGAGGGACTTACTAAATTACCGGGATTATACTATGAAGTTCAATATAAGAAAGGGGCTGAAAATAGGGTAGTAGATGCTTTATCCAGACAACCGGAGGAAACATTAGATGCCAACACTCCAGTTGTTGAGTCTCAACTGCTTGTTATCAGTGTGAAAATTTCATTGTGGGTACAAGAGGTCAGTGCAAGCTATGAAGATGATGCCTTAGCTGCTGATTTGATTACTCAACTTTTTGAGAGTATTAAGGATGAAGGAAAAAATGTATGTGCCACATATGGGGACTTGAGGCAACAGTTGATCAAAACATTTCATAATTCCACCTTTGGGGGTCACTCGGGACAATTGGAACACTTAAGAGACTATCACAACACTTCTTGGGTCATTGATGAAACAAATGGTCATTCAGTTTGTGGTTGAATGTGATATATGCGAAAGGAACAAGGATGAAAATGTAGTTTACCCTAGGTTACTTCAACCTCTTCCCATTCCTGGTCAGGCTTGGAAAATTTGTGGCATTATATTCTTGAGTATTAAGGATGAAGGGAAAAGTGTATGTGGCACACATGGGGACTTGAGGCAACAGTTGATCAAAACATTTCATAATTCCACCTTTGGGGTCACCCGGGACAATTGGAACACTTAAGAGACTATCACAACACTTCTATGGGCCATCGATGAAACAAATGGTCATTTAGTTTGTGGCTAAGTGTGATATATGCGAAAGGAACAAGGATGAAAATGTAGCTTACCCTAGGCTACTTCAACCTCTTCCCATTCCTATCAGGCTTGGAAACACAGCATGGACTTCATTGAAGAATTACCTAAGTCTAAGGGCAAAGATGCTATACTAGTGGTAGTTAACAGGATGACAAAGTCTGCTCACTTTATAGCTTTAGCTCATTTCTTTACTGCTGCGGTCGTTGCTGAGATGTTTTGAAAAAGGGTCCATACACTACACGGTACGCCTGAACCTATTGTATCAAACAGGGACATGATCTTCTTAAGTAATTTCTAGCAAGCTTTGTTTAAACTCAAAGGTGTTCAGATTTTGTATAGTATAACCAACCAACCTCAAACTGATGGTCAAACTGAGAGGGTCAATATGTGTATGAAAGCTATCTCAGGTGCATGACAAGCCACAGACCTACATACCGAGAACAATGCTTGCACTTTGCTGAATGGTGGTATAACACAAACTACCATTCTATCTTACAATGTACTCCATTTGAGGCCTTGTATGGGTATGTTCCTCCACAACTCTCCATGGGCCCTTTGCTTGAGACCATGATCCCTGCTGCTGAAGATGTTGTCATGAAGAGACAGCAAATGCAGCAACTACTTAAAGATATCCTCCTCAAAGCTCAAGAAAGAATGAAACATTTTGCTGATCATAGGAGGATTGAAAGAGAATTCCAAGCTGGAGACATGGTCTATTTGAAGTTGCAACCTTACAGACAAGCATTCATTGCGTTGAGGAAGAATTTGAAGCTCAGTTCCCAGTACTATGGCCCTTTTCAAGTCATCAGTCGCATTGGACATGTAGCTTACAAACTGTTACTTCCACGTGACTCTAAAGTTCATCAAGTATTTCATGTTTCCTTGCTCAAGAAAGAAGTAGGAACTAAAGTGGTTGTAAAAACTACTCTGCCTACTGCTAATGAAGAAGGACAGTTCTTAGTTAAATCAGTGGCCATTTTGCAAAGACAATTGATTCGAAGAGGTAACGTTGCTGTTGTTAAGATTCTTGTTCAATGGTCCAGCTTACCTCCTGAAGATACTTCTTGGAAAGACTATGATTTTCTCAAGGAAAAATTCCCAGGTTTGGATGCTAATCCTTGAGGTCAAGGATTAATTGAAGGGAAAGGGGATGTCATGACCATGACCCTAAATTATAATTAGTTAGAAAAGGGTAACTAATACTAGCACAAGGCTGTGGCCCGTCCCGGGCTTGGGCCTAATGGGCCTAGCGGGCCTGGGCCTCTGGCGGGCACGGGCCTGGCGGTCCTGGGCTAGGGGACCGGCCCGCTACGGGCCTAAGCCCACACGGTCCCGGGCCAAATGGGTCGGGCCCGCGGGCCCAACGGGCCTAATGGGCCGATTTTTTTTTTTAAATCTACGGGATTTTTTTGTAAACTATATATGCATATAAATATATAAATATACCACTAGTATATTAGTCTATAAGTGTTGTATATAATGTATACATATACATATATATATATATACACACATATATATATTGTATATATATTTTATATATATTGTATGTATATTTTGTATATATTGTATATATATAATATGTATATGTATATATATAAACTATATATATATATATATATATATGTATATATATATATATATGTATGTATATATATATATATATATAAACTATTAACCATTGTAAACTATATATGCATATAATAATATATTGCAATTAGACATATATATATATTGCTTTATATAAGTGTTGTATATAATGTATACATATACATATATATATATATATATACATATATATATTGTATATATATTTTATATATATTGTATGTATATTTTGTATATA